>CM024763.1:24196676-24394974 GCA_014218235.1 Colocasia esculenta | reverse complement strand
GAAACACCATAATTGGTTTTTTTTTTAATTTGTGCCTTTTTCATGGTGTCCTACATATATGTAATATAGGGTCAATTTGATTGGCTTTTGAAGAAAAAAAAATACTTTTTTTTTCAAACATTCCCTATTAACATGCATGAAGAAAGACCACTCAAACTTTTCCGAATGATCTCATTAATTTTTCTACTTGTCAAATCTCGGAGGTCCAAAGTTTGAAAGCCCAAGTACTTGTAGCTAGCTGAAAACCACACCAGACATGACCCCAAACGCACTTCATTTTAAAACAACTCCATCCTCGTGACAGAAATATATCTTAAGATAGCAGAAATGGCACCATTTCGAAGAAAGCTGATGGTGATGATGATGCAGAAGATTACACGCTACAACGGCGCGGTAATTAAACAAGAGGATGTTATTGTTCACATTAGTGATGATGATGTGATGCATAAGAACTTTGACGTCGAGAGAAGAGATCAAAAACAAGAATTAACATCGCCGGCACAAGGACAAGATCCATCGGGAATGGGGAAGGAGGGAGAAGGAAGGAATAGGTAGCGAAGCAAAAGGCTTCTGGAAGATCGGAGATGCCCAGGGTGGGGTGTTGGCAGCGACGGCGATAGTGCCGTGAAGTACGGGACTCTCCGGGCATTTAAGAAGGGGAAATTACGCTCGAAAGACCTCCCACAAGAAGCTCCGGCAGCCGGACAGATACTTTTGAGCGCCGTACTCGCTGATCATCGCAAGTAGGACTTTCACTAGTTTGGTGGTCGGTTTAGTTTTTGACTGAGAAATCGAAATGAATTGAATATCTATATATAATTATATAAATAATAAAATTAAACAAAAAAAAGAAAGTAGCGCAGTGGAGTGCGGGTTCGCGTGCCCTCCACGCGCCTGGCGGTCGCGAGTTCAAAACTCGCGACTGCCAAAAAAAATCCATTTTTAACAATTTTTGCCAAAAAATGCCAAAAATACCATAAAAATATTTAAAAATATCAAAAATGTAATATTTCGGTTCAAACAGTAAGTTCGGTTCAGTTCGGTTTCTCCTAAAAATGGAGAAAACCGAACCGTGAATACCCCTAATCGCAGGCACGTACGTAAATTAACCTCTACTACTACTTTTTGTATTCGTATTGAGAAATATTTTACCTCCCGGTGATAAGTGGGTGTAAACTTCACTATGACTATGGTAGTTGTAGATCCATATTGCCACTTGTGTTTACGGATAAAAACATCAGACACATCATATAATTAGATGCAAAGTATTTCACATTCTTTTTTATTACATGTCTATTTGCTTCAAACTTTGCTCGGAGATTTGTATATATGATGTGCGATCCCAAGGCGCACCTGACTTCCGTGCAAGTCATTTGCACGGGCCGAAGTGCACAAAACATTTCTCTTAATACTCTGTTATCACGGTCAATTGTCAATAACTTAGCCGAGCTACCCTCTTGTGCCACCTCATCTCCATACGAAGATGACGTGGCTGAGCTAGATTGCTTTCAAATAATTTGGCTCAACTATAATATCCGATCAACCTGTAGGAAGTATTTCGCGGTAAAAAAATGTTATCACAATTGAATATTATTTAAGAAATATCACAATTGAATCTTATTTGAAAAAGAAGATCTATTGACACAAATCAATGAAAGTGTAGATCCATATGTCCTCTGCAGTGCATAAACCCTATCGAGAAGTTATTACTCTTTTGCATGGCGTTTGGAACTTATGACAATAATCCGAAGAATGTAAAGTTACAACTACCGCGCAATAAAGGATATATCTCTTATGAAGGAAACCACTTATTTTGAGGATGTTCGGATTAAAGCTCTTCGTCTTGGAGTGAAGACATGACACAAAGACGTGGCTGCTGTTCTGAGGTGTTCCAAGATCAAATCCTTGCATGTCTCCTGTTACATATGTGCGATGGGGATTCATCTGATGTCCTCTTTGAGTCGCGAATAACTAGCCCTAATACGTTAAAAGCCTAAACCCAACCATCGGAGATTTGTCGACGAAATCGAGTTTAATCCTCGCCCGTCATGGTGGAGATCAGTCTTGTTCCCAATCATTGAGACCATATCCATTAGCACATTGGACATATCTTGAACCCTTTACGAAAGCCACAAACCGTGACATATGCTGCATGTGAGTGAATTATTCCCTTTTAGCTGTTGCGCCGTCTGATCTTGGGAAAAGATTGCAAATTTTTTAACACAAAAAAAGTTCTATCCGTCCTTTTTCGTGTGGAGTACTCGTGTGGTCTAAAAACCAACATTTGGGCATTGCTGTATAGCTACTTGAGTAACTTGTAACCGGATATTTGACACCTTATATATGGATTAACATGAAGCATCCAATTCGATTGTGACTTGAAAGAGTGGAATTCCACTAATTCTTACAGAGCAATCTGACCATGTGATGTGTGCCCAACAAGCTTATGGTTCAATGACATCTTTAAGACTTTAACCGCTGGGAGACTATAGTCTACATTATAACACTTGGTGGCATCCTATCATCATGCCAAGAGAAAGCATTAATGCCCAAAGAAAAATTGATATAGTGCACAACTTTGTTGCCACAAGTTCAATTTATCATTGGACAATAGAAAAGTAAAAATTAGGTTCTACATTCTCAAATTAAAATAACTTTGAACAGTTGAAACGAGAGCAGCAAAGAATAGTACAGAGTGTGGCACCACACTATTCCTCCAAAGATACTGTGACAGGGATAACTCTTGATTGCCCATAAACATGTCATACAATTTGTACTATCCATATTGGAATCACACTTCACTACCCACAAAAGGAAAAGCTTCATTAACCCTAACGTACATCTTCGTCTACAAGATGAAAATTTTTACAAGAAACTTCCGAAGGATCCAACCATTGATGACGATAGCTGAACGCAGGAGATGTCTTTTCCAACTCAAAAGTTTGCATTATATGCCCAACATCTTTCTTGCCGTCCTTTCCCAACACCCTTTATTCGTTTTGGATCCTCCCCCCCTTCTTCTTCCATTCAAGAAACAAGGAACCGTATACTCCAACCCACAATAGTACTTAAAAACTGTTCATCTCCCCCACTACCTCCACACCTTTTGATGTCTCCCTCACCCTTTCAGTATGGTGGGCATTTCCACAAGCACCTACGAGAGAGGCATTGGAGCAGAACAGGATCTAAGAAGTTTCCCATGAGCAAAAGGTCGGTCTTTTTTGATTACAAGAAAACCGAGATAAGGCTACAGATTGCAGGGTGCTGCTCAAGAGGAAGACAACAACTAAGAAACAAGAAGATGACTCCACTTCTATGGCTCCGACACGCGTGGGGAAGAAGAAGCACTGCTGCAGCTACTGCTTTCCTCTCCGTCGCCGCACATATCAGTGGCCTCTGTTACGCAGCTCGACTCAGAAGCCGAAAGCGTTGCAGAGAGAGAGCTTCTTCCCGCTATGGAGACTCCTTCCCTGCCGACGCCACCACGTCTTGCAGGCCTTCTCTTCTTAAATATGCGACAGAGGACCCAGTCCTCCACCCGGGCCATGGAGCACTGCAGGAACGGGAGGGAGCAATCAGATTTCATGTGCGGCTCAAGAATAGAAGAGGGGCGGAATTCTTCGTTACGAGTTCCTATCAGAAGATAACTTGTCTTAAACTTCTTCGTCAAAGATGCTAATATCTGAAGCACTCCGACACACGGAAGCTGAACGCGATCGACGTTTGCCAACGTCGCTATCGGTGAGGATACGCATGTCGGGAGATGGGTTCCGGAGGAAAGATTGCGAGGATGACAGCAACCCGTTTTTAATCCAATTTTTTAATGTTAAGCTCGTCATCTCCCAGAGGGGGATTGATATAATAAGTGGGAATTCGGTAAAAGTCGATTCCTTGACCATCCATAAGTCGGAAGATAAAAGGGAAATTTTTTGGATTCTACGTGTGCAGTGCTCTTATTCTAGGGCAATTCTTAGGAATCAGTTGTTGGAGGCCAAAGAAATCATTCAAGTTCTTGTCTTTTTCGCTACTTCTGTAATGTAATCAACAGAAATGAGGAGCGAGCGAGAGAAAGAGAGAGCGCTCACATGGGTGGAGTTCTTCCGGAGGGGGAAGATGCAGGGGAGGATGCCGTCGCCGGCGAGGCGGTATTCGTGCATGACCCACTCCGTCCTGGACCCGCCGGGCGCCTTGCCCCTGTAGAAGGCGAGGGTCTTCTTCATGCCCACCACCTGGTCGCTTCCCGAGGCCACGACCCGGCGCTCCCTCCCCACGGCCTTCCAGTAGCCGGAGGCCGACGCCCTGCAGGGGCGGCCGCCCTTGTGGTGCCTCGCCTCCCGGGCGCTGAAGAAGTACCTCTCCCCCTCCGAGCCACCTGGAGATCGAAGAAAACCAGAACCCCCTTTCAGAAAGCAGTCCCAGCACAAGGCTCCAAGTCCTTACAAACCAGATCGAGCTCACAGACGGACAACAACATATGGGTAATGGGGCGCATGTGGTTGGTTTCAGCTTTTGGGTCGACATCGCCAGTTGGTGATTCAAAAGACGGTTGCTTGTTTACCAGAGACAGCAAATCTGGTAGCTTCTTGGAAGATTTGGGATCATCCAGACAAGAATTTAGCACAAGAAAAGGTAAAGAATGCTTCCACCACGGAGAAACCCCTTCGGTGACAACTGAGAATGTAATGACACTGGTATTACCAACGGGTATCTTCTGCATGCCCATGTGCCCTCTTATAGAACAGCCAAAACAAACTGGAAGATAGATAGGTCTAAAAAGGACCCAAAAATTTTCAAAAAAAAAAATCTCTTATTTCCCTCTTTTTTTGTCCTCCACAAAGAACAACAGAAAGAATGAAGAGCAAACGCGGGGGAAGCAGGGGGGGAACTAACCAGGCAAGTCCCAGGGATCATATCCGGAGAGCTGGATCTCGGGGATGATGGCGGCGGGCAGGGGGCAGCAGAAGACTTTCCGCCTGAGGTACTGTACCACCAGCTCCTCGTCGGTGGGATGGAACCGGAACCCTGGCGGCAGCCTCAGCACCCCTTCCTTCACGAGAACCGTCTTCTCCATTGCTTCCCCCTCCCCAAAGGCAAAGGCTCCCTCACCCACGCCTACGGTAGCACCCCACTTCCCGGCCTCGCACGAGCTATGCACACAGGGATAGTTAACGGCGACCCAGGTCCCAAGTTCTCATCTTTCTTCGAATCCGGTGGCAAGAGCAGACAGAGGAAGGCAGACAGCAACGGAGGAGGAAGAGAAGTAGAGAGAGAGGGAGGGAGGGAGGGAAGCAAGGAGGGGTATGCGATTGGGGGAGTCGGAGGTGGGTTTCATGGGGGAAAGCAAGACTGACTTTATAGCGGAAGCGAGGCAAGAAGAGGACGTCTCCTGTGGCGTAAGCGGGACTCAAACCTCCCCTTTGACACGTTTCTCCTTTTCCCCCTTCAGCAAGTGAGGTTTCCCAAGTGGGGAAAGAGATGGAGGAGTGGCCAAAACAGGGTTTACAAGATCAGTGACGGGGAGGAAGAGGAAGAGGAAGAGGAGAAGAAATCTTCCATGGAGGGCAGCTCGAGAAATCGAAGCTGCTGTTTCCATCTTTTACTTCGTCTCCAGCACTGCAGTAAAATATGAGCCAAGATATTATAATATAGCGAGAGAGAGAGGAGAAGACGCCGTCGAGGACGACAGGAGGAAGGAAAATGATAGAAGTACGATTCTATCCTTCCTCTCTTTGGTTATTCACCGTACGGTTCCGTGCGGCTCGGCCGGCTTCGATGGGGGTCTCTCGAGCGGCGCCGCCGCATGGCCATGGAGGGGAGAATTCCGTCAGCGCCGCCGCCGCCGCGCGTACGGAAAGCTCACGAAAACTTTGCCACCGTTTTTGTGCCCTCTGACCAAAATACCCCTCCTAACCGTACACTCTTTCTCTGTTTGGCTATGATTTTGTCCATCTTATTTTAATAAATTTGATTAGATTTTGTTTAGGATGAAACTCTTATCTAACTTTAATAAATGAAAATTATAGATATAAGGTAGATAAAATCTTCCAACCAGTGTGAAAGGCTCTGATACAATACTGATAGGCTAACAAAACTCACCCCATTCAGATAAGATAAGATTTATCACCAATAATATATTATTTAAATTATCTACATAATTAAAATCAAATTCTTACCGTCAGCACTGATTGCATCCTACTGGAATCTCTCGTCTACAAACAAAGTGGCCATAAGCCTTTTCTTTTTGTCTAACTTCTCGAATTGGAAAACCGAGATTGTCCATATATATATATATATACGGATCAATTCGAATCCTCTCCCCCCACCCCCAATTTTAATCTAGAAATTCTTTAATTTTATTAAAGTTTTGTAATATCAACATCACCTTTTTTTTTTCCCCAACAATTTCGTTAAATATTTCCATCACACTCGAAGGATATCTCATATCTCCACGGGATCTTATCGGAAATATTCTTTGACATAACAGCCCACCCGGAGGCTCCTGTCATAGGAGGAAGCTCTCCGACACCCGTAAGTGGGCTTCTGACCGGATCGCTTGTTGGGCTGGGCAATGTGATGTGTGTGTGCGTATTGTTATAACGTACGATTTGGTCGGGGGGGTATTCTCGGAATTGTGAGGAGACGGGCCGAGATGGAGGAGAAAGGGGAACAACCAAACAATAATTGGAGGAGAGAGAGAGAGAGAGGTGGTGGTGGGGGTGGGGCCCACGTGCTCCCGGGAGAAGAGACACGACGGAGGGATAGATGACAAGAACGCCGACTTGGAAGGATGCCCTCCGAGATCTGCCTTGATCTGCTTGGCTTCCTCCTACTCCTCGTTCTTCCCCGTTGCTTGCTTTCTCTTTCCACTGCGTATTAATGTTTCGGTGGAGTGCCCTTTTTGGCCTCTCACCACTGACAGATGTGTCTGTCCGAGTTATCCTGTTCTGTGAAGCCTTCGCGGAATGGTCGAGCTTTTTCTAGATAGAATGAATTATTTTTAAAATAAATTGAAAGAGAAATATTGGGTACTTGTAATTCTAATGGCTATATATAAGAAATATTATGATTGGACGGAATTTCTTGGAACGGTCTCCCTGTTTAGATTCAAATCTAAATATTGTCCTTATAACTTGAGTATCGAGGACCAAATATTCGAACACCGAGTATCATAATATTGAGCATTCGAACACGAGTTGTCAAAACAGTCTTTTAATTTAAATGTAAAGATCTGCGTTATATCACGGTGGGGCCGTACCAAAAAATCTCATCGTATCATAAGGACAGCCCCAATGCCATGATACAACGTGCAACGGCGGGGTCGAAGCCCCGCTGTATCATAGCATTTATAATATATATATATATATAGTAGTTGTTCACGTCCAAGTAATTAATCGAGTTGGAATGGACGGAAGTCTGACTTGATTGGTTAGATGTTAGGTCCCACAATATGCTTGGTTTTGGGACTCGACTCCCAACCGATCAGATCGGACACGAAGTCCTTCCAACTAAGCTAAACTATTCGGACACCTAGATAATTAGTTTTTCTCATATATATAATATATATAAGGTGGAGAAATATTTTTTATAAGACCTCTCTTACAATAAAATTAATGTAGATTGTTTAAAAAATAATTTTATTAGTTGAGAGAGAGAAGAGGATAAGGGTCTTGTTAGGCACTTCATCCAATAGAATTACTTTCTGAGCAATCCGCATCAATTTTATTGCAAGACATATCTTGCAATAAGTATTTCTCAATATTACAATTATAGTTAACCGTTTCGCATTGTCATAGTAAACTTTTTTTCCTTCCTTTTTACTTTTCATTATTAAAATTTAATTACAAATTCAATAGGATCAGATCGAGTGAGATTGATAAGCTATGATTCGCATTGGTCCTAAACAGTCTCAACGATGGCAAATCGATGATGGTAGCACCAATTGGCAGCCCCAATTAATGACAGTGTTGACGGCTTGGTAGTAATCAATAACATCATCTACGACCCACAACAAACGATGAAGGTGGTAGTGCAAAGGTGGGGCGAAGTGACGTGACATCTCTTTTCTACGTGGCGCCATGCATAGCACCATTTAAAGTATAGTACATGTACAAAGATGATACCAAATATGACTAATTTAGACAAAGATTGTAACATTAATTGTTATTTTAAACGAAATAAGATCAGCTTTTACTTGAATTTTTTTTAGTTTAAGTGGAATAAAGAAAATAGTCGGCAAAGCAAACATTTGCTCCTCTTTGGCTAGTTTTGGGGTGGTTTGCATTCTTTAACTTTCTTGGATAATAGGGGGGGGAGGGGGAAGCCTTTTCAAAATAATAAACATTCACAAGCAATCTTTTTTCAGATAATGAAGATACATATAAAGTCTTCACTAGATAAATAAAATTACATGTTTGTAACTTTTTAAAAGAAATTACATGCATATAAATGAAATCTCCTATAGAATAACGCCTAGAAATGGAAGAATCTGATGGCCAGAACGATCATTCATGTCAATCACTTCAGAATTCACAACGTTTTAAAAGGGTCTCTATAACTTGCATATCTGGTGATCCTGCAACTTGAGCTTGCAACTTGGGAACCAAGTTGTTGCATGTCATAACTCTCCTATAATGTGAGATATGTGCTTCCAAATGCCTATGGATCACAGCTGCAGCAGCCTAGTTGTCCAAATTTCATGAGCAAATTAATTGCCCGGCAATGAGATAGTACGATCGTTCGAGAAGGAGAAAAATTAGATATTTGTAGAAGGATTATCGAAACCCAAAAATATAGATAGGATAAATTAATTAATAGTCATTGACTGTAATAGAGGAGGTCTTTACTGAAATAGAGTTTAACATATATTATAATATAAGATAACACTTAGTGTGATAAATTTTAGGTCTATTATATACTAAAAAATAAGTCAAATATTTGATTGAGATTTCTAATTAATTTACTCATATAAATATAGAAATAAATAATTTTTTGAGCATTGAAGATGAGTAAAGTAAGGAATTTTTTGAAATTCAAAGTTCGTTTTTCACTTTATGAATAAATAGATCCTAAAAGATTTTACAATTTGTAACTTCTGTAGATGCAATTTCAATTTTCTACATTAATATTGATTAAAATTTTGGAAGTGGATGAAAATTATAGTTTAGAATTACATATTTGATGTAGAACGGTAGAAGCATAACTTTCTCTTTTCCGTTCCCATTTCAGATTTAGGAGGTGAAACAGATGCAAAAACAAAACCATCCATTTCAAGAACTCATACTAGGTTACCATTGGCGAAATTTTTTTAAAAAAGTGTCAAATGCCAAAGTTTATCCACCTACTCTTTTTTTCATTAAAGAATGGGCACAAATCTAAGGTTTGTAAATATCAAGATTTTGGAATCCTTACTAAAGGTGTTTGCAAACCATATACACTTCAAGCTTTGATACCATCCAATGATGATGATTGATTGCTGAGTATGTCTCATATGAGCACCATCTAAACATGGTGCCCATGCTATTAACAGCATCAATCATTGAGACCCTTCATCTCTCCTTGGAGATAGACAGAAATTGGAGTGTCACATCCTCCCTTTGCTCTTGCCCTTCTTGTTAATTTATTCCCTTGTGGCTTATAGTAAGTCCTAAAAAGTGTTGTCTTCACCCTCTCCCAATTGCACTTTAAGCAACCTAAGACATGCTAATTTCATATGGCAAGGGCAATTAGTAGTGGTGATCAATCGGCAAAAACAACAAGAGGACAATTTGAGTGCCTTCGCTAATGAGCCTGTGAGGGCAGTATGGGAATGAAAACTTCCAGCATTGACGTTTGGGGAGAGTTTGGATTCCGTGGGGAGAAGGGAGACCACCCCCATTTGAGGAGGAGTTCTAGAAGAAAAAAGAATAAGCAAGGGGTTCCCACAAGGAAACAGGAAACAGCATGGGGGTGGGGTCACCAAAGTGGAATCTACATAGGAAGAGAAGGAAGAGGTGGAGGGAGATGGGAGTTTTGGCTTTGGCAGCTAGCACAAAAAGTATCACCCTAGTTTTCTTTCTTATTTTTTGACATTCTCATAAGGTTTTTGCACATATGGGTACTTGTTGGTGATAATTCTTGATGTTATTGTTCCTTTTGAGAGAGAGAGTGGTCAGATTAGGTCATATCTGGGTCAACTTAAATCAGGGTAGAATACAGTGAGAAGTTGCCTGTCTCTGTATCTAACCTTATCATATTTGAAGTTAACAACTATGTGTTCCAAGCTGACCACAGGAGATGTTCTAAACAAATTTTGACTTTGTTTTGCAAGATATTGGTGACAAATACATGTTTCTTTTTCAGGATCAAGTCAGGCCACATGAAATTTCATCCTTCTGGTAAGTTACCTGTTTATCTTAGTTATCAGTAATATGAGAGTATGGTGGTATTGTGGCACCCTCCTAAGTCCTACCACCATGAACAGGGAGCATTTTTTATTGCAGTTGTAAGGACAGAGCTACTCTTTTCACATAAGGTGCATCTTACAGTGATGAAACTGTGAAGCCTCTATGTCCCTTGTTTGTAGGCAGAATGGATATTGGGTTAGATGGGGAGGGGGAGGGCCAGAGGGTTTGAGTCCAAGCAAGGTGTTAGCTTGTGAAGCTTCTATAACAAAGTAGATAATATCTTACATAAGCTACAAGCTAGTTCTCAACTACATCAATATAGCAGTGTCTATGATAACTCCTTATTGACCACTCCAACTCAGTTGACTATGGTGATGAAAGGACGATGTGGATGAAGAAAGCATGTGATACAAATGTACTTCTTTTATGTAAGGTACCTTCTCATGAAGCAAAACTAAACAATATACTTCTCCGGAGGCTCAAAACCAAGTGTTTAGATGGAAACAAGTCTTACATAGACAATTCATTAGAGAAAGAATGGCGTTTGCTGTACATGTTTAGGTCTGTAATAAACACACACCAAGTGTTTACCTGTAAAACAAATATTTATGTAAAAGAAAAAAAATCTTATTTGGAAGGTCCACAATTCCTTAATGAACAAGTTAAGAACACATAATTTACCCGAGTCCCCCACAATTCCTTAGCCAACTGGTAACTGATGTCTGCTTAGATCTTTTTACTCCTTTTTGCTTCTTTTTCTTGTTCTGGTCAAAAGGGTTTGCGTATGGGGGTTGGAGAAACACACACACCCCCCCCCCCCTCTGCGGTGTGGTAGAGAGGAGGGGCATCAAAGGCTGCAATCATTGGGATATTGAGTAAGGTATACATGGTTTCTTAACGCATTGGACAAAGAGTGATTGAACACTGTTTTGGGTCCACTTTACTTCCCCTTGCAAGATCATTTTAAAACCTCTTCCAAGTGAGGGAGGAGGTGGCAGAAGAGACACATGCATGTGCTGGGGGGAATGTTTTTGTTAAACTGTGCTTTGCTTTTAAGGAGAAGAAAGTGATGCACGAGGTGCGGGGTGTCCTTGTTGTGGGTTGCAAGCTTTGATCACATCTTGCTGATATCTGTGTCACCATTATGCAAACAAAAGTTGATAAGTTGTTGACAAAGACACATTTCTTGTGTACGTGGAATTGATCAAAAAAGTTTTGGGTGGAGACAATATTAGAGCTATCATCGTCAGGAAGCATGCACTGGCTAGCACATTGTTAGATTATTAGGTTAATTATTAGTTTATAGTATACCTAGAGTGCAACATATTATGTACTCGGGTATAAAATATCTTTAATTAGTTGTCAATTAAGGAATTAGTCTGATGCCTATTTTCCCTCTCAACATGGTATTTCTGGCTTGACGTTCTTCTTCTTCCTCCCTCTCTCTATCTTCTTTCTCCTTTGCACAATGGCTGACCTCCATGGGCTAGGTGATTGCACACGAGAATGACGAAATGTGGGTCGAGCATTCATGCCAAGTCGTAGGCAAGTCAACTATAGGATGACCAGCGGCAAGGCCAAGTGACTACGCATACAGATCGCATGCTAGGTTATGTCACCACAAACGAGGCGAGGACAACCATGCATGAGGCTGCGACCAAATGTGGGGCCAGGCTATCCAGACCATCGATTGTGTAGTCGTGAGCAACTGTCGGCCATCCGACATCACTATGGATGTCCTGACCCTGTCCAGGTGCTTGATTAGGGCTCTAAACGGAGCGGATACGAAGTAGATATGAGTTTTTCGTGTCCACTCCGAATATGTAATCGGATAATTCATATCCGTTTCGAATAAAATTCGAATACGGAACGGATATTTTAGTCGGATAATATTCGGATTAGGAGCGGATACGGATATTATCCGCTTCGAAAATATGAGACATGATAAGAGATATAAGGATATTATCCGCTTCGAAATATGAGACATGATAAGAGATATAAAGTGACCTAAAAATTAGAAGAAAAAAATAATCTGTAAAATTCTAAAACACATATAAATGCCACAAACAATCTCTAAATATTCATACAAATAGCATAGAATGAAAGTTCAACTACTACTTGACAATTAAGGAACCACTAAAGTTTCCAATATAGTACATAATCATTCATAAGTTACATGTCTCACATTTAAATTACATGTCCAAGTTCTCTTAAAATCTAAAGATAACAGCCAAAATATTTTGAAAATATTTATCAACTTCTTCATTCTCCTTCTCCATATATTGACCTTGAGCATAAAATTCTGCAAAAAAAAAAATGTAAAGCATTAGTAGTATTATGCAATAGAACTTAACGATAAAAAAGAAAACAGATCAAACAGATGAGAGGGAAGGAGGAGCCGGGGGGGAGAGACGCTAGCTCTTCCAAACCAAGAGCTTAGAGAAGTTGTACTACGCACTAGCAGATCTAGTGATCTGCTGCACTGCTTGTGTAGTAAGGCCCGTAACAGTACAGATTACAGCAGATGTTTTTGGAGATGTCGGCCATCGTCCCTGCCAGTTCCAACAGCTCCGGCGCCCCCGGCTCAAGCAGCAGCGGCCACACCCACCACCGGGCCCTACCCTCCCTCGACGGCCAGCAGCAGCCGCCGAGCCGCTACGAGTCGCAGAAGCACCGAGACTGGAACACCTTCGGGCAGTACCTCCGGAACCACCGCCCGCCACTGGAGCCCGGAGGGGGGGGAGCTCCGGATTAGAGGGAGAGACAGAGGGAGGGAGGGGAGGAGCCGGAGGGGGGGAGCGCCGGAGCTCGGAGGGGGGGAGTGCAGAAGGGGAGGAGCCGGAGGGGGGAGGGCCGGAGGGGAGGAGTCAGAGGGGGGGGGAGCGCAGAAGGGGAAGGTCGGAGGGGGGGAGGGGAGGAGGGGAGGAGCCGCGGGAGGGGGAGGGTCGGAGGGGAGGAGCCGGAGGGTGGGGAGGACCGGACACTTACCGCCACCACCGCGTAGAGGAGCCGCCGCCGCGTCTGCAAGGATCCGACAGCAGGTCGCCGCCTCGCCGATGCCGGGAGGTCGCTGGCCGCACTGTGGCCGGCCGAGATGACGACGGGAGGGAGGAGGCAGGGCCGCGCCGCAGGAGGAGATTTGGGGTTTTCGACTTTGGCTGAGAAGATTTGGGGGAAACGGGGGAGAGGGGGGAGTCGGCGGGTCGGGTAGGGTTTTTAGGATATATTTTTATATGTTAGGTATGGACCATTAGATGGAAGATCTAATGGCCAGAATTAATCTAGTTTCGGATCGGATCTTAAACGGAGCGGATCTCCTATTTCCGCTTCCGCTCCGTTTAATATTTGGATAATATCTGTATCCGAATCCGCTCCGTCGAATATCTGTTAAACGAATATGAATATGCTTAATCGGATACGGATTCGGATCGGATCCGGATAATATCCGGATCCGTTTACAGCCCTATGCTTGATAGCATGTTGCCTCAATCACGGCTCTCTTCCTCACTACCATTAGATTCGAAGCTTTCTCTTCGTCTATTCAGTGGATGTTAGAGCTCTTTGCCTCGATACCATCGAATTTGACACTTTCTCTTTGTCTAGCTAGCAGATGTTAGAGGGACTTATCGTCCTCGTTTATGGTTAGCATATAAGGGCTCTCGTCTAGTTCCTTTGTTCTTATGTGCTAACCATAGTTGTCTCACTAATGAAAATTAGTCTTCTCTTCTCGTCTTATTATCTATGTTGTGTTCATTATGGGAGGCACTTCTAGACTTGATGACAATCTCTAATATATCTGAGATAATTTGTTGGTTGATAGTGTTATACCACAGCTAGCAGATGCTTTTTTCTACGTGCTACAGACGAGTACCACACCTCATATTAATGTTTGATATTCTACAATTGTATGCAACCAGTTATTGGAGATATGAGAAGCATGTTTGTGCTAGCCACTATAGGGTGTGGTCATGAACGTGATCATGATCATCAGCCATGCACACACTATGGAAGGTCTAATCATGAATCTGATTTTTGGTAGAAGAAGCATGGAAAGGGAGGCAATAAATCAAACCTAGTGGCTAATCTTGGAGTTGTTTTTTATCCTCTACCTATTGCTGCCATTGTTCTGCAATAGTCCTACTCTTCAACTACCACACCTTTTTGGTAGGATGGTGGAGTTACTTTGTCTCGAGAGGAATACAAGGCCATCCAACATATTATCAAGAGCTCAATGTCTACTTCCTCCTCCTCATTTCATGTTGTTATTCTCTCAAGTAGTGCACTCATTGTTCACAATCCTCTTGGATTGTGGAGTCTGGGGCCTATTATCATATGGCAAGTAACTACTACATTTTCTCCTCACTTATCCTTTCTAGTTCTTATGTGTCAGTGGTAATAGATGGCTCTCACTCATCAGTTGCAAGCAAAGACACAGCTTGCTTATTTAATATTACCTTGAGTGATGTTCAGTGGCGGAGCCACCTTGAGGCCAGTGGGGTCCTGTGACCCCACTGAATTGAAAAGCTTCCATTAGTGATGTAAAGTTTCACCATTAGTGACCTCACTAGATCAAAAAAATACATCTAAGGGTGCACCCACTGAACGAAAATTCTAGATCCGCCACTGGTGATGTTATTTATGTCTCCAAGTTTCCTGTCAATCTTCTTTCCATTAGCATGATAACTCACTCCTTAAATTGTTCAGTGATATTCTATCCTTCTAATTATATCTTTCAGGGCCTCTGGACGAAGAAGACGATTAGTGAGGGGTATGAATTTGGTGGACTTTACTATCCTACTATAAATAAACCTCTCCAACACTCTCAAGTTCTATCAACTAGTGAAGATCTACATTAGTGACATTGCATACTGGGTCATCCTTCCCTTTTGAAGCTTAGGACTGTTGTGTCAGTCCCTTCTATTGTTAACAAACTCTAATGTGATGCCTGTGAGTTGGGTAAACACCATCATGTGTAATTTCCTTTGAATCATAATAAAAGGAGCGCTGCTCCCTTTCATCATGTTCATTCAAATATATGGGGGCCTTCCCTTGTTCCCTCTAGAATTGGTTTTCCTTTTTTTTTTACTTTTATAGATGACTTCTCTCGCATGACTTCGGTATTTCTTGATGTTGCTCGTACTTTACTATTTCATATGCCTATACCTAAATAGTATAGGGGAGATGTGATTCTTACCTCATGACATGTTATATATCATGTTCTAAGTAAGATGTTGGATGGACAATTGCCATTCTTGTCTTTACATCTAGATCTTTCTCCCTTTCCTCTTGCTCCTGGCGTGTTTAGATGTAAATACTATGTTCACTCTCTTAGTCACAATAAATTATCTCCTAGATTGGTTCCCTGCATTTTTCTTTGCTACTCTATGACTCAAAAAGGGTACTGTTGTTTTGAACCTAGTCCAAGATATCACATGTGTTTGTTGATGTTACATTCTTTGAGTCAGTACCTTTTTATTATCCTTCCTCTGAGGTATGGGCTTGTCCCTTAATTCCAGATATCCATATCACGAACATCTCAACTCCACTTGTTTTCTTTCCCCCTATCTCATCTCTTATCATTGATAATGTACCCTTTGAGCCATATGTTACGGATAATTTTTATGGGCAGGCTGTTAGAGTGTGGAGCCTGAACATGCTGATGTAGATAAGAAGGTTCGGGACGCGGATCGACCTACGCGGTCAGGTCGCGGGGGTCAAGGGGGCAACGCCCCCTGCGGGGGTCTCCGGGGGCAGCGCCCCCGGAAGCTAAATTCGACTGATGCAGCCGAAGACATCATTCGACTGGTGCAGCCGAAGTCAGCATTCGACTGATGCAGCCGAAGAGAGCATTCGATTGATGCAGCCGAAGACAGCATTCGACTGATGCAGTCGAAGACAGCATTCGACTGATACAGCCAAAGACAGCATTCGACTGGTGCAGTCGAAGTCAGTTTTTCTTGCACCCCAAGACAGACGACTCTGTGTTCCTACGTTAAGGGTATTATTGTCCTTGTAGATCTCGATCATGATGCCCTAACCTCCCAGTATATAAAGTAGGGCGGTTCTCCTTGTAGGTGTGGTTGTGGTTTTGAAAGCTGTTGTGGTCGTGGACGTAGGAAGGCTCTCGCCTCCGAACCACGTAAAATCTGGTGTCTGTGTGTTCTTCTTCTCCCTTCTTCTATCTCTTCTCCAAACTCTACGTGTGAGTTGTGTGAGAGAGGGCTGCCGATCGGGGGGACGATTCCCCAACACAGGCTTATCAGTAGTGCATGCCTCATCTAGTGGATGTCCCTCCCATGTCTTCTTCTTCTCCAGTGGTTCCTTCTTTGTTTAGTGAGTCTTCTTCTCCATATATCTTAGATCTTCAGCTTTCCATTTTTGTTCGGAAAGGAATTAGGTCATGTAAAAGGATTTACTAACACCCCATTGGTAATTTTGTCTCACATACATCTTCATCTCCTTGTTTTCATTAGTTTTCTTGTCTATTTCTGTTGTTTCTATTCCCAAGAATGTGCTAGAGGCACTCACTCAATGTAGTGTATCTACTTTCTCAAATCTTGGACAACGGGTCTCAGAGTTGGTTCAACCTTTGGAAGCCTTGGGGTTGACATTTATCATTCTGGAGGTAGGGTGATGGTCCTTCATTGTGCTTGTCACCGTCTTTGAGATTTCTACTAGATATGCATGTTTAGATGAGTGATCATATGGTTTACAGCCTCTCTAGGGAGGGAGCTTCATGTGAAGGGTGTGTGAGCTATTTTAGACATTTCTGCCATGCCAGATCATGTTTATGAAGCTCTTTGTGGTATTTGAGATGCAAGGAACAATTTCCTATTCTTCCTCACCATATTTTAAGGCCATCTAGATCAATTGCGAGGCCAAGAAGGCCAAATCCGGTGTGTTCCTTTGAAGTTTTGGGTGTTGATGCGCCAAAGACAGTGGTTGCATTTTGAACGCAGCATTGTGATAAGGCGTGTTCTGGTTTTCTAACGTGGAGGGGATAATAGCCGCATCTTGAATGCAATGCTGTTGTAGGGCATGTTATTAAGTGTGGCTTCATTGAGGATTGCATCTTGAGTGCGGCCTCTTTAGAGGTTGTATTTATGTTTAGTGGCCTATTGTGGCCCTATTTGTGTGTCCTATGCACTATTTGGATTTCTTCATGGACTTCAGGTCTAGTCATGGAAGTCAGACTCCCTATCTTGCTTTTATGTGCACTTGATTGGGCATAGTGTTCCTCGATTTATGTGCTCGTGGTCAATAGTGGTTTAGTATGTTACTGTGGCCTCAGCACTCAGTTGAAGTGTTCCTGGCATGGTATTTAGATATGTTGTGTTGGCACGTAGTTCAAGATGTTAGTTAATGATGCATGGTGTCCTGGTGGCAGTGCCAAGCAATGTTGTGTGTGTGGTTTATTAAGAAAAGGACACGGCTGTGCTCTTGGTGCATCTATGATACGTTTGTGCTAAGGATGTGTGTTTGTCATTCTAGTAATCCCTAGGGTACCATGTTTCAAGGTTGTGTGCCATGTTTTGGTTTTAGGTAATTTTGTATACGCCATGTGTCGGCATCTATCATGCTGCTCCTTACATAGCACTCACTAGTCAGAAGTCTCGGCACTATGTGTGCCTAGCACTGTGTATGTTGCAGGGTTTGGTCCTTATGTTGTATGCACAAAGAAAGATTGGGTGTCATCTTCTTGGACCCCCCCCCCCCTGTTTTAGAGCTTAAGTCTAGATAGGGGAAAGATGGCCTTGGGATAGCATCTTGGCTTTGAGACAACATCCTATTGTTCATCTTTGTCGCTTGAGTGCACTCATAGCTCGGGGTTTGGACATGTAGTAGATGCGCGGGTCCCCAACTAATCATGTGTTCTCACTTTCCTCACTCTATGGGATACGAACCCCATAGAGGTGGTTAGGCATAAGACTATAGTTTTGCCTAACTGCAAGTACCATGTGTGTTGAGTAGGCTCTAGTGCCTCTTCGGCTAGCAAGTTGACAGGAGTGGGTGCGACAGTTAGATAGTTATGACTGTGAGACTAGTGTTTTTATGTTTTCGCTATTATTTTTCTAATTTGTGCATGTGTAATACTAGGTTGTTTTCCTTTACGATTTCTACCTATGTGGCACCTATATAGTGGTTTTGTCCATGTCAACAATTGGAGGCCGAGCATGGCAGCTTTAATGCTTGATGTGTTTTATTAGTTTAGAGTGACAGAGTGGTTTCCAATCCCCTTTTAGCTAGTATGTGTAGTAGTATTACATGTATGGGTAACTTCTTGGCTACTATGTGTAGCCGCGCCACTAGTGGTTTTTACTA
The DNA here is from genome assembly GCA_014218235.1 of Colocasia esculenta. Lineage (NCBI taxonomy): Eukaryota > Viridiplantae > Streptophyta > Magnoliopsida > Alismatales > Araceae > Colocasia > Colocasia esculenta. Next base: position 24,376,270 of record CM024763.1, on the reverse strand, counting down.
GTCTGGCCATTGTTCTTTACAGCACTTAATTCTATATATTTATATGGTGCTTGTTGTGGTTTGGCCGAACATGGGATGGAGGGATATCTACTGAGCTTGTGTCTTTGTGAGAGTTACCCCTATTTATTTAGGTGCGAGTTCATGGAAGCAGCATTGATCTTGACCCAGCCGTATGGCGTAGTGGTGTCTTATATATCAGGAGTAGTTTGTTCTTTTGTATTACCTCATAGTACACCTCTTAAGGTGAAGTACTTAAATTTTGTACTCATATTGTAAATTGAGGTATCGCATTATTGTTAATAAATTTTTATTTCCTATTATAGTTACTTAAACTACTTGTTTATCTCTCGAAACCATATGAGAATCCCTTTTGAGTCTCGAGCTCATGGGAGGTGATACTAGGTTTGGAACCTTTTTTTTTATACGGATCCCAGGGATCATGACACCCAACCTGTAATGGCCCTGTATATTTATACCCATTAAGGATCCATATCCAGATCCGTCTCCCGCGAACGGACCGAAGTCTCGTAAGGGATAGCTCGTACACGTGTCCAGGAAGAATATAAAAGACAAACCACAACAGTAAGAGACACAAGAAAGGATATGTGCTCATATCTGCATATACAATTTACAACTGTCCCATTACATTATTACATGTCCAAATTAAGAAGAGTACAACTACCTGGGGCATATCCCGAGGGAGCACAAGCTCACATAACTGTACTAACAGTACTACTGCTGGTGGTACAAGTCTGTCACGACACCTCTGCAAGCCACACCAACGGTAAACCCTGAAAAGAACTGTAAGGGAGTGAGCCTCAACAAGTCACTGGCTCAGTAGGGAACCACCCAAAACCACACACTATAAAAGAGAACCTCAACCCCAACGGGTCTCACTGGCAACACCGGAATCCAAACCATTTCATGCTCACAGTAAAGCGTAATTATATCAACCCACACCAATTCCGAAAATAAGATGAGACAACGGCAGAACTAGCACCACGCTACTAGTCTGCCCAATAACTGGAAAGCCTAGGCCACAAGCCTCACAGGCATATCACCTCAACAACTGGTCGCTTAAGCTATAAGTCACACAGGCAAAGCATTGCCTAAGCTACTAGCTTCACTGGCAAGCCTCTAAACATATGGGTAACAGGATTGCTAACCAAGAACTAATCCTTTATTCCCCTAAATCACAATGTATCGAATATCATGCTTAAGAAACAGGACTGGCTATCATGATGCCAATCCATCGCGCACTAAACCTTATTCGGAAACTACCCAAAGAAGGGTAAAACACAATAAGTGGAAGGTCTCACCGCATGACCTCCACCTCACCACCTGAAAAGGCTAGAACTCAGCGTACTACGGGAAACCAGTACCCACAAAGAGTATAGGTATCTACCACCACGAGGTACCACCACGGAACACAAACACAACTGTGCCACCACCTGGGCACACCACAACCAATCAAACCACAACCAGTGAGTCTTCGCTCACTAACCACAATAACAAGCGTGCCAACACCATGGCACACCTCGACGCATAAAACCACAACAAACACACGCTACAACTAATAGCAATGCACGAGCCGGAAAGCACGACGCCACCACACGGGACAGACTACTGGTTCATGACGCCAGTATCCAACCCGGACAACACAACACAAGAACTACCTCTCAGTCTCGCAGTCACAGACGTAAGGTCCAACTGCAGCTCCACAACACAAGTAAAGTCAAAGAACTGTGGAGACCAACCAAACCACCACAACCTACAGGTCACACACCCTGCAGGCCCATGCCTGGCACCTTTAGAGACTTTGGCCGAGCTCTCTAAAGTGAGGCACTGGTAACAGGACTAACTAGGGCCCAGTACGTCTACTGGTGTCCGTAACCCCCAGCTACGAGCGCGCTACAAGTGACTAAACACAAACTCTCACAGGTCATTGTCCCACTGTCGTCTTTCCCTCAGCCGGACGACAACTCTCCCCGAGAGTGAGGGTGTCCAGGAAGACGACAAGACCTCGACGGTACCACTGCACCGGGACAAGCCCTGAGCACACTCACGTGCCTGGCTCTCCTAGGAACCTGGGGCACCCAACTGAAGAGGCATTCCGGAATAGGCGCCGGACCACCAAACTCGACAATGCACTAATCACATCATAAACTCATACGATCTTTATTACAAACTATGGTACAAACGTAAGGACTAGCTTGACCTGGTCACTCCGTGACCCACAAGCTATCCTACACAAACACACACATAAATCACGGTAGTCAACCATACCTGGCCTATCATTGGTCACAAGGTGACCTCCATTGCCACGTTAAACTCTTTACTCGGTAACCACTTAATAACCATACTTACACTCTATTAATTAACCATATTAACCAATCTATAATCACATATTAGAAAACTAGGGCTAGGTTCACATAGGGACCTCACTGCCCAACCACTACGACAACCAGTGCATGTGCCATGCACACACACACACACACACACACACACACACACACACAAACGCGTAACACCACCACAACGGAGTATGTGCCATGCACATCCTCAAACCACGATAACACCACACCGATTATGTAAACCACCCACTAACTGTGTGGGCAATCTGCTCACAGAGCTTTACGGAGGCCAATGCACCTCTTACCAAAGCCATGCACGTTAAACATCGATAATCGAATATCCAAATTGCCAAAAGCATATAAAATAGTATCCTCGGCTGCGATCGCGACAGAGGCCAAGGCTGCCTTCTGATCACGACGCCACGACATGGCGCGACAAGAAATCCTATCGCGACGGGTCGGCCTGTCGCTACTTGGTCGCGACAGCATGGTCCGTTGCCTTCTCAGGCGAAAACCCTAATCCGGGAACCATCTCTGGATCTTCCATGCAAACCACCCTAAATCTTGTTTCAATCCAGTTTTCATGCTCATTTCACCTCCTAGGCATGATATCTACTGTTTTTAAAGCGGTAAACAAACCAATATGCAATCCACGTAACAAATCAAGGTAGAACTCCCTACCTTCACGAAGAACACACAAACCATGCATGGTGCGGCGTTTCCCCCACTCCTCGCGACGTCCTCGCGTCGAGAGCGCGACGAGAACTCCGCCGAAACGCCAAATCGCCCAACAAAGCCATAGCAGCTCCTTCCCTGGTCGAGCAGGGCTTGTGAAAGCTCTGTTCGGCCAGCCTGCTTAAAAACCGCACAGCGGTTGGAATCGCGACGTACCTCCCCGTCGCGACCTAATCGCGACGGACTAAGGTGTCACCTTCCCATTCCCGACGTCAGCAAACTCCACTCCATGCACGACACGCGGCGCACATGCAGACATCGACCCCAGCAGCGGCAACCAGAACGCGACCCCTACTACCGACGTGTTTAGAACGCGACCTACACCCCCGTCGCGTTCACATTCAGTGAACCAACGGGCACCACGGGCCTAACCTACCGGCCCACTAAGCTCCACACAGCGCGCGGAAACCACAACCAAGGCCCAATGACCCCATATTGGCCATGAGCACCATACCAAAACCAGTAAACACAGATCCGAACTACCACTAATTAACAATCCGCGAAGATCTGAAAAATGCGCTACGTTACACAACCTGATTAGAAAGCTGCCATATATGAGAAAATGCATGCCTTCATATCTCGTGGTATTTAGATCCTTGTGTAGCCCAGGGATCATGACACTCAACCTGATTAGAAAGCTGCCATAGATGAGAAAATGCATGCCCTCATATCTCGTGGTATTTAGATCCTTGTGTAGCGCTCTACTTAAACTACTCACGATGTCTATCATTGGATGTTTACTGTCAAGTACTCTCCTAATGGTACCATTAATAAATGTAAAGCCAAACTTGTTGCCAAAGTGTTCACTCAAACTTATGAGGTCGAGTATTTTGAAACCTTCTCCCCTGTGGCTCGATTAAATTTAGTACAGGTGCTCTTTTCACTTGCCATTAATCAAGGTGGTGGATGCTTCAAATGGATGTAAAGAACTTTTATATGGTGATCTCTAGGAGGAAGTGTATATGGAGAAATCTCTAGTGTATGTTACTCATGGAGAGTTGGTATACAAGCTGAAGAAGGCTATTTATGATTTGAAACAGAGCTCTTGTGTTTGGTTTGATAAATTTAGTATAATTGCATCTGGGATTGGTCTAAAAATGAAGTGAATTCAAAAAAAAAAAGGTCTAAAATGAAGTCAAACTGATCATTCTATCTTTGTTCATCACTCATCTGCTAGTGTTGTTATCTTAATTGTTTATGTTGATGATATGCTTCTTACTAGTAGTTTGATGATATGCTTCTTACTAGTAGTTACGCAGGTGGATTGGATGAAGTTCATAAGTATCTTGAACAATACTTCATTATTAAGAATCTTGGTAGGCTATGCTATTTTTAGGGATTGGGATAGTTTATAGATGAGAAGGTGTGTGTCTCTCTCAAAGAAAATATGTTTTAGATATTCTTCAAGAGATGGGCCTCCTTGCATGTAAGCCAATTAAAACTCCTACATTTTCTCAAAAAGAGCTAGATGCTAGAAATAGTCCAAACTTCAAATGAAGTTGCAAGATATAAATGATTGTGTGGAAAATTGATTTATTTGACTGTCATTAGACCCAATATTGCTTTTGTTGTTAGGGTAGTGAGTCAGTTTATGCAGGCACCAAAACTTTGTCACTAGGAAGTGGCACTAAAAATTTTGCATTATCTTAAAGCTCCACTAGGGAAAGGTTTAGTGTATAGAAAGAATGATCACTTGCGCATTGAAGCTTTTTTAGATGCTAATTATCTGGGGTCCAAATTGGATAGATGATCTATGTCAGATTTTTGGGTTATTTGTAGAAGTAAAAAGCAAAGTGTGATGGCTCGTTCTAATGATGAAGCAAAATATCGAACTATGGTTCAAATTGCTTACGAAATGATGTAGTTTCAGAGTCTCATATCTAATTTTGGAGTTTCTTATTCCGATCCTATATGTATTGTGATAATCAAGCCTCAATTCATATTGTCAAAAATCCAATTCATTTTGTAAGAGATGCCATCATGTACCCAGTAGATTTACACTCTATTTACTCATGTCTCATATAGAAGAACAGTTGGTAGATGTCTTTTCTCCCTTTCAACACACATAACATAGGTGAATCTGTAACTTGCATGAGAATGCCACTGGATCAAATTAGGTGCTAAACTGACACTAAATCCAACATAATTATGTGATATGTTTTTATGGATAAAAAATCATATTAGGACAAAGTTTCAAAACGGATGGTAATAGCATCAAAATTGTGGTAAGGTTTATATATGCATGACACTTGTATTTCTTAAGGATAATAATTTTACTATATATATTTGTGGTGTTGGATATATAACAACTTTTTACTATGTGAACAAGTGTTTAGAATATTTTTGTGTTAAAGGTAATATATATTTAATTGGGGAAACTTGATGTATATGTGATTTGGACTTGGACAATACACATGGCTTTCACTTTCTAGGTTTGCCCTTCATGGAAGCATCTTGATATTGGTCAAGGCAAAGGCATAAACCCACTTGTGTGAGTGCATAGTTTTGAAGAATGGATTCCTTTTTTCTCCTGTGGTTGCTATGAAATGGGAGGTGATGGATGGAAATCCCCTTCAACCTTATCCTTGTAAGGAAAATGTTTCATAAACACCTTCCTTCCTCCTTTTTTTTTTTTAAGAAAATATACTCCAAGAGAAGGATGCCTTCGTTGTTATTGGCAACTGGAAAGGCGAGGAAATGCAGAAGAAACAAGCAAGGGAAAGGTGGCCGGTAAAGCATCTCTATTCCTCTATTTGTTCTTGAAGCAAATGTTTCTCAGGAGTGATTCCTATCTTGATGGCAATCCGATTAAAAACATTCAGATTTTCATGTCTGATAATTTTGAGAATGTAAGAGAAAAAGACTGTGTAGAAGTAACTCTCAAATTAGCTTCCAGTTTCATTAATAAGCTCGTTAATGGTTCTACACTATTTTGTTTAGCTTAACCGGCCGCTAATAACTGCCTAAACCTAAACACACCTTGTCACAATTCAAATCCATATATCAGGATGATCTGCCTTTCAAAATATATAATGGCAGCTGGATATATAGAGAGGTGAATGGTGGAATCTTATCGAAAAATTTTATTATATTCTACAAATACAAGAAACTTATATCTATCTACGTAGAGCTCCATGTAAAGAACTTACATGGGATCCCAGTTCAACATTTCTTTTCTAGAATAGAACTTCTGACCTCCTAATGTATGATGGAACGTCTCTTTTAGTACAATCCCGGTTCAACATACTCACCATCTAATTCAAGTTCTAAAGACCAGGCCTTGCCAATAAAATTTGTTTTCCCTTGATTTCTTATTCTTAAACATTCTTTTATGGTTGAGGAATCCTTTCTTCACCTGCCGGAATTACTCAGATATGAACTTCCACAAAACCATTAGTTAAATTATCCCTCTTCTAACACAAGCGGAAGAGATGAAATTTGCACTCTGGACTTTCCACCCATATAAGGAGATAATTAAGGTGAACCACCACTTTAGATGTGAGGATATGAAAATTGCAACCACAAGCATCCATGTATTTGCACAGATCTTTAATTCACTCATGGCAATGTGGATAGGCATGCCTTCAACTAGGCGACATTACCCAGTGTTGGAGTGTATCTAACTCATTCCCTCCCAGTTGTAACCATCATCTTTTCAAGGACCTGGATCACATCCGGCCTAACTCCTAACACAAAGGATCTGCATACCAGATAATGTCTAGTCATGATCTTCATTTTACCTTCTTTTTCTAAAAAACCTTTAGCTAACCATATTTAGTCATGGGACTTCACCATGCAAAAGGTCCACTTCAAATATATATGTATATATATGTTTGTACTCAAAAGGAGTATATATATATATATATATATGCACCTACATGCTTTACAATGGTATGTCCGCATCTTACAGTTGTGTGCACATGTGTGTGTGTGCGCCTGTGTTTTTGTGTGCCAATTAGTGCTTAAGGGCATTGGACCCACATCCTCTTGGTGATAGAACATGGGTTCAAATCCAACATCTTATAGTTGTAAACCAGAAGATATTTAATTATCAACAAGATGTAAGGATCAAAGTTTGGAATTATATACTCCCTTTATTCAAGACGACTCTAGATTAATACTTTTGGACCAAAAAAAAAAAAAGATCCAGGGGGGCGATTGGCCTAACTCTACTTAATGCCTACACATGTGAATTGTGGAGGGGTTATTGATCAGATGGGACATCTTGGGCCTTTCCCTTTCCTGATTGCCCTTTCGGCAAGCATCCTCGCAATGGGCCGCAGGTCCCCACCTTGTGCGGGTGGCTTCCAACACTGGGATTCCCACCAATTACTTCCTGTGGCTGGCATGGAACAGGAGAAGATTAATGGAGTCCTCCTTGGATCTCACCTCTCCTCTTTTTTTGAGAAAAATGCCTTGACAGAAATCTACTTCTCTTCTTCCTCTTTTTCTTCTCTAAGAAGATGAACATATGATCAGAAGGGAAAAAAAGAAAAAAAGAATCGTTTATTCAGATGTTGATTGAAGTCAGTCATCAAATTTGAGTATGATCCTAACTTCCAAGTCTTTGATTTAACATAATCTTAGTTTTTGGTGCCGTTGGTACTAACAATGTGGCACTCCTAGATCTCTATATATATATATATATTGCAAGGGTCTCTGAGGGAGCTATGTGTACGGCCGCCACTTGCCACCTTTGGCTTCACCGCCGTCTGCATCTTATCGATGGAGTGGGGTTGTGATGCGTCACCGTTGGTTGGTCGGAGATAGTGTGTCTAGGTAGTACAAGATCTGTTTCTCCTTGGATTCCCCATGCCCCCATATCTTTCGGGGGCCATGCCAATCAAAGGTGTATGACTAGCTCAGTTCAAGTCAATGAGCGCTCAAATCATGAGCTAATTATAGCATAAGTTTGTAAAATATATCCTTAATTTTAACTAAGAGGAAAACAAAAGTGTATGCTCCAGATACCACATCGACCCTTTTGTTCTCCTAATATTAGGGTTGCCAACGGGTAGGAGTCAGAATCGAAAATGATATTTTTCGTATCTATTTCTTATAAAAAAATCGAAAACGAAAAATAATCGAAAATATTTGATACGATCAAATAGTAGATGTATGTAGTATTAGAAGCAATGGTAAAAAAAATGTCTTTGATAATAATATGTATAATAAATACTATGAGAGAGATAAGTTAATTAGATTCTATTTACAAATTAAAGAGAAGTTAAAAACTTAGTCTAAAGTTTTTTAATATTAAGAAATAAGATTTTAAGAATATATATTTTTTAAATAAAATAAAAATTATATCTTATCAAAAATGAAAACAGAAAAATAAAAAATAATCGAAAACGAAAAAAACTGATACAAAAAAGTCAGAACCGGGTCGGAAATCGGATATAGCCCTATCCTAGCTTGTGTTTTAACAACTTGCAGTTGGAAATTATTCATTCAATGGTTCTCCTTTTTTTTTTTCCAAAATCTGATGCATGCGTCTATTCCAACAGTGAAAGTTTGATATGAAAAGTACTGGAACCATTAATTTGAAGGTAGAAGAAGCAGCATCATGATCTGTTAATAATCTTCAGTTGCATGCCTCTAATTGTACCAATAATCACTTATGAATCGCTTTCAGAGGAGTAGCCAACACCCCCCACAGAGGTGCCTCTTGCAACATCTGGAGTGGTGGCCATGCTTTCTTGACACCAAAGCTCTCACTGTTGCCGCGGTTGCAACAGCGAAGTAGCTGGCGGAGTCCCGAGTGGCATGGCCATGTGAGAATGTGATTGCGATCTTCTCCTCCCTGAAGAAACCACATGGTCGTGGAGGCTAGCAAGCTGCAAGCCCTCCCAACTCCTATCTCATCTCAAATTAAGTAGGCCCAAAAGGAAGAGGATCTCGGTATGGCCTTCGCTATCTGCCTGCAGAATACCAACAAATTGGTCAGAAATGACGAGAATTAGCGAGTGCGACCTCTCAAAACGACAGGGATAAGTGCCATTTTTTTCCGACGCAGTCTTGTCTTGTCACAGGGGAGTACGGATTAGATAGATATATAGCCGTTGGGAGGCGATGCCATGCTTCTCTCTCTCTCTCCTTCCTCTCTTCACTCTCTCTCCCCCTTTAATTCTTGTGTGTGACTAATTTAGAGATGTCAGATGTCGATCTATAGCTAGCTAGAGTGTGAAATCTGAATGGTGTTCTATAGTAGTTGAACGTGCTGTCCGTGAGCATGGGGACACGTGACGTCAGCACAAGGTGTATATAATGTTGTAGCTGATCTTTTGTTATGGACTGCTGTCTGGTCTAGTAATTTGGCTATGCATGGGTCGGTCGATCTCTAAAGTTGTAATGACCTCTATCAAATTAGTTCGGTCTCTATTTTATATCTATCTTTGTTTACATGTTGGGTTTGGAAGTCCCCTCTCAAATTTGTTACTAATTTGCATATAATGAAATGGAATTTAACGCTCCGACATCTTGTCCAAAAAAGAAGATGAGGCCAGTGGAATTAAGCCCATGAAGAAGATCCCAGACGGCCAGATCCCGGATGAGCTTTGGCATGAACACATGCGTGGTGAGGAAACTCAAAATCAGAAGCGATCCCCTGCAGTCTCTCTTTTACTTGAGACAAGGTGTCTTACTTATAAGACAGTCCCTGGAAACAGCGGTCACAAACAGTTCTTGGATTGAGACCGGATCGAGTTACGCAAATGTTATAATAAGATGACGTCGTTATCGGAAGAGAAGGCGGTCGGCCGAGTATGAGGAGTTGCAGGGCTGTCTGTACCGGACCTTGGAATATATGTTAAAGTAGCCGTCCATGTAGGAGTTCTTGCCTGATATTTGTTGCCGATCGAGTTCTGCCAATATGCAAAGATTAACTAGTTGTCTAAGAAAGCGTATTGAAATCTCCAACATTGTAGCTAGATGATAGGCAATGCACGTGAGCCTTGGCTATAGCCATTTGTTTTATGTATTGGGTTCTCACTGATTTCAGCTTGGTCATCTACCTGAATAAGAGCATTTTGCCGTAGGTTCTGATAGCTCAATAACAGCAACACAAATTATGAGCTAAGTTCGTGTCCTGAGGAGAGTTATTGTAGTTTCTAGCTAAGTCGTGTCTTGAGCACAGTTATTGACCTGGGGAGCTGTTTTGTGAGCCTTTGAAAGCTCTGAATCGAAATTTCTGGGGAAGAAAAAGAAGCGCTTATGAAGGAAATCTAGAGAATAAGCGGTGGTTGTGTTCAACATTAATCCGGCTGTCTTCGAAGTAAGTCGAGAAACACTTGATGTCCAGGTGAAATGTTCGACCATTTGCACCCATAATCACAAACAAGTGTAGACCCTATTACTAACATGACAGAGAAGTCTATCTTACTTGTGTCTAAGGTCGAACGGCCGAGCACTTTTTCTCTTGATTTCCTTCATAATTGGATACGGTAGTAGCATGAGACCAACATGCCTGGGCCTAGTCCATTGGGCCTCTTCAGCATTATGGACGAGTTGTGTTCGGAGAGCAAATAGAAGAACAATAATTGCTGCACGCCCACTCGAGATCGATGGGATATGACAGATCTGAGGGTTGCATAATGCTCAAGAGCCAAAAGTTGAATTATCCAGGTAAATGTAAAGGTTTCTCTTGAAACTCCATGTCACCTTCGACAAGGTTTTCATGCCATGGGGAAATCAAGTAAGCAAAAACCCAGTTAAAGAACACGGCCATTCCCATGTAGGAACCAGAGAACAGACGAGCTGGATGTTTCATGTGGAGAGCCCAATGGTTATAGCTTGAAGAACGGGCAGGCAGAGGTAGAAAGTGGTTAAATTTTCTGAAAGAAGCTGCACGGGCTCCTAACTTTTGGCAAAAAAAATTCCATTCTTTAGTGATAAATAACATCGAATTGGTGTCACACTGACTCTGGTACAAGTCTCAACAAGAAAGACAGCTCCCCCTGCGAGAATGTGGGCTTCGATGAGGACTGCTTCGCTTGCTCCCTATTCCCTTCCCTTTCACAGATGCCATCTCCAGCATCCACAGCGGGCCGGGAGAAGTCCGACACGACCTCCGTAATCTCTTGCACGAGATCGACGATGACACCGTCAATGCCCATCAGGTGCTGCATGCACACGGCTTCAGCAACGTTGCTATGGACAGAAGCAAACGGATATGGTCAGAGCCACTGTAAACTTATAAGAATCAGATCAACCAGCTGGTTCAGCTCATCTATATTATTTGTGCTTGGAATCGTGGTTCTATTGGAAACCGGCATGAAGAAGCGGATGGGCAAGAGTGTGGGCTTACTTCAACTGTCCGTACGTAAGAAGACCAAGATTGGACTCCTTAATCGTGGGTACCAGGGAGGGATTCCTGAAGATGCTTCTCACTTCTGAGACTATCCCTTGCAGCCCGTGGGCCAAACAGTGCTTTATGGCCTCGTCCAAGGAGTTCCTCCTCTCATCACTGAAAACTTCATTCCCTCCGTTTGTGAGGAAGAACACCTGCAATCCCATGATCGCAGCAAGGGATTTGTTAACTTGTACCGGGGATGACCATAATAAATTAACCAAGCAACGTAACATCACCGGGAGCACAAAATCATACTAAATCCGAAGGGTGAGGCGGCACACTCTTATTGAGTGTGCCCAGTTAGTGCATACCAAAAACATGTACTAAGAATTTCTCTTTAACAAAAACTGAGGACGACGCCTTCTTACAGGGTAAGCATTCTGCAGCTTCCTCACTAGTTGAGCTGCGTCAGGCTGAAAGCTAGAGAAGATGATGGGCCTGTCGTTTGCAAACTCGTAGACAACCTGGGCAATCCAACAATAAACCGCTCAATATCGATCCATATGCAATGAATCAGAAATCTATCATGGGTAGAGAATGGAATGCCGTAGAAACATGCTGGTACAGATGCAGCACCTTCAGGATGAGTTGAAGGGAACGAGTAAGCTCTTCCTCTTTGTAAACAACATGATCATCAAACTTTAGTTCTATGTTGAACCCCAACTTGGGGTCCACCTTCTGAAACACCTCTTCCAGTGTGCACAAAGGATCATCATTTTCCACCTTCCAGCTGAACATGCCCCCATCTTTTGTCTTTCTATGAAGTGATTTGCCAATCTGAGAGATCCAAGCACAGGAATCAGAACACCAACCCATTTCACCTGGTGAAGAACTGAAAACACATTAATCAATACAAAGGAATATTCTGCATACCTTTTTGATGTCTCTTTGTGGCCCATAAGAAAGGAATTCTTCTAGTCGCAGCTCTGTTACTCGTTTCTCAGATATAATCCCCTGAAAATAATAATAATAAAATAAACAAAATACTGGTTCTTGGAGTAAATTGGCAATCATACATGCTGCAAGACAAAAAAAAAAAGGAAAAGTTAAATAAAAGATATTGAGGTTCGGACTCCTGAGGATTGGTTTTAAGTTGTCTTACAATTTCTTCGGCGAGGATGTAGTTGTCATGAAAAATGACCGGGCACCCATCTTCCGTCACCTACAAAAATCACACCCATGCGTCTCTTCTAAGGTTCTTCATGGACCGAGATAATATAGAGGGAAAGAAACCATAAATCAACACCTACATATGTATATGCTCACAGCTGACACACGCAGAGCAGTAAGAGAATAAAGGAAAGAAAGCAACGCTATGACCTTAAAAAAAAAGGCAAATTAATTATAGGTCCTTGTCAGCGAGGGATTTTAACTGCATGTCCCTATCAAAAATATCTGTACAAAAAAATCCAGATATTTTTAAAGATGTTAATTTCTAATTCTTATTTTATTGATATCTGTGTTGACAAACTCTGACTAACGTTTTCTATCTTCTAACCATGAGCAATTGTTATTTTAAAACTTTTCAACTCTTACTTTGACATCTTAAAGTTATACGTTAAATCATATCAACAATTACTTAAATCTCATAAACTTTAACTCATTGTCATATATACTCACTTCAAATTCTTACTTTAACATCTTACAACTCTTATTTTAACACTTTCAAACTAAGACTTTAAATCATACTAACAGTGACTTTAAATCTCACATACTTTAATTCACTGTCACATATATTTTAAAGACATTGAACTCCAACTTTAACAAACTATAATTACTACTTTAACACACTACAATTACTACTTTAATAGATTAAATACTTAACTGATTTCCTCTTCTTTTTTAATAAGTTTCCTCTTCTTCTTTAATAGGTTTCCTCTTCTACTTTAACCAGTTTCCTCTTCCACTTTAAGATGCATAAATAGTTAAAATTACATAGAAGGTCAACCTCTCTGTTAAAGTACACATGTGGATGTGTTAAAGTAATATTGTATATAAGTTAAAGTAGAAGAAAATTTGGTTAGAGTGTAAGATGCATAAATAGTTTTCTCTTCTACTTTAACAGGTATCCTCATTTACTGTCAGATGCATAAATAGTTAAAATTACATGGAAGGTCAACCTCTCTATTAAAGTCAAGGTTGGTCATACCGTGAAGATCGACCATGCCGCAATCTTCGTGGCACGATACAATTGATTTTTGTCTCTCTTTGAAGACCAAATAGACCATGGATCTGGACGTTACCCTGATAGAAATCGGTCAACTAATAAAAAAAAATCAGTTGATTGATTTTAGTGTTGGGTGTCTGGGGATGCTCACTAGAAGAATCAGTCGACCAATAAGAAGAAATCGATCGATCGATTTTACCATATCGTGTCGACCATGCCAGGACTCGCAAATGGCCAGGCACAGTACAATACGGTCGTGCCGCTGCAATACGCAACGACACGGCAAACCCTAGTTATACATGTATGCATGTGTTAAAGTAATAATGTATGTGAGTTAAAGTAAAAGAAAATTCTAGTTAAAGTGTAAAAACAAATAATAAGAACATAAAAGATAAGTTAAAATAGATGTAGAATCTAGTTAAAGTAAATGAAGAAACTGACTAGAGTAAATGAGAAAATTAGTTACATTAGATGAGAAGACTAGTTAAAATATGAACATCGTGATCATACATATCTAATAACAAGAAATAAAGATACATATCGACGGAAGGGTAAAATGAAAAGAAAAATAGAAGACAAAAACTATCTTATCAAAATTGATTGTTAAAATCTAACAAAAAGAGAGATTATTTGGGACATTTTGTTCTGACATAGACCAAAAAATAAGTCTTCCCTCTAACCAGACTTGTAATTAATTTCCCTAAAAATAACAACAAGGGATTGATCTGTCATCAGTGGGGGAGCAAGGGGACAAAGGGGGCAATTGCCCCCCCCCCCCCCCCCCCAATTTTTATATAAATTGTCCTCTTTAATTCCTTGTGTGAATTAAGTCGATGGATGTGTGAAAAAAAATTTAAACTTTATTAATTGCCCTCCTTTCTTTGCATTACGTATCTACGAGTAATTAATCTTATTCTAAATATTTTTGACTCCGCCATTATCTGCTGTGAAAGCAGACATGAAAAATTGTGACCTGGCACGACCGGCAGAAATGATAGATCCCTCTAATTTGTCTCAAGTTACACTTTTGGGCTTTGGGTTGCTGTAAAACAACATATAATTGCGATTTTGAAATTATTGGCCTAAAACTATTCTAGAACTACCTTTTTTAATATCTCCGTTTTTTACCAAAATCGATTAGAAAAATGCTCAGCTGACTTCAAAATCCAGCAACAAACAAATAGACGTTCGAAACACGAGAAAAAGTTCACATGTTTTTATGACACTACGAGCTTGTCTGAGAAAGGGCGCAGACAGCATTTATCCGACAACCTATTTCTGGCTGGGGTTATTACCTGATTACCATTAAAAATAGTAAAATATTAATATTAATGTTTTTACACCAAGTAATATCCATCAAATTAATATAACTAAAATTATATTGATGTAATAATATTAAAGAGTAGGGGGGAGGGGTTATTTCTGAGTGACAGCGGCAGCATTTGAAAATAAATTTGGAAAAGGTAAAAGCAGATTTTAATGATTGGAATCACATTCTTTTTCACTCTAGTTCTCAAATGAGAAAAAAAATAATTGTAAATTCTCAAAAAATAGATTTTTAAAAAGTGGAGAAAAAATGGAAAGAGATAGAGAGAGAAAAATGTAATAATAATGTCTTGGATTTGAAGTCAACTTCTATGAGTTTCTTGGGTAATTTTAGTTTTTGAAAAAAAAATAAAATCACCAAAATGTATTCTCAAACAATACTTAAGAAACGGGACAAGGTAGTGCGGCTCACTCGCCTCTTTCATTTCTCTCTCTCTCTCTTTTTTTGCTTTTTTTGGTCGTTTCCTACGTTTTTTTTTTTTTTTTTTTTTGACAAATATCGTTTTTTTTCTAGTTTTGCATGGATATTAACTATTAAGATGGGCCGGTCGTCCTCTCTTCCTGGAAGCAGGGGCCCCTGGAAAAAGCTCTCAGTCTGGACCAATTAGAGGAAGACACGATGGCTTGTCTTATACCTGGCGCGTTGCGCCACGGCGTACTCATTTAGCAAACCCGAAACTTAACTCTGGTACGCGGCGCACCTCCGCCGTCCCCGGCGGGGCGGATCGGAGCGCCAGCAGAAGATTACATGGACGCACAACGAGACGGAGAGGGGTATGGAGGAGCAGCCGAAAGAAGACGACCCAGAACACGCAACGGGCGAGCGCAACAAGGAAGAGCAGCCATGGGAGGGGCCAGGGGAGGGATGGTCTGGGATCTACCTGCACGTCGAACTCGACGAAGTCGACGGGGAAGCGGCCGGCCTCGTTGAAGGAGAGGACGGAGTTCTCCTTGACCGCCCTCATCCGCCTGTCCGGCGACGCAAGCGCGTTCATGCCCCTCCCCCGGTGCCCGATCACCAGGAACTTGGCCGGCGCCGCCGATGCCGCAGCCCCCTCAGAACCTGCACCACCACCCGTTCACACGTCAGCCAAACTCGAAACCAAGAGAGATTCTCCGCACAACAGCAAGTCAGCAGCAACAACAAGAAGTAGCACCTGTCCCGGGGAGGCAGGAGGCGACCGAGGCCAACCTCGCCGGCACCTGGTCAAGTCTGGGGACCTTGGAGACATGGACGGCCTTCAGAGCCATCGCCGCGGGCGGACACCACCGCAAGAGCCGGACGGAGGTGGGCGTGGACCCACCCGGGTTGTCTAACGAGGCGCGAAAGAAGGAAGGGTGGGTGTCGGCGGGGGAGGAGACAGAGAAGAAAACCGCCGCGACAGGGCCTTCCCCTTCCCTCTGCGGCGGGGGGTGAGGGCTCTTCTCGGGGAAGGAAGCTCCGCGGCAATGGAACCGGAGAGGAGGCGGGGGGAGACAAGGCAGGAAGGTGTTCGATCTATTTCCCGACGTTTCCGTGGTGTGTTAATATAGATGGATTGGGCGGGGCGAAGGTTGCAGCACACGTTTTGCCGTGGAATATTCCGGGGGTTTTCTTGCCCTCTCCGGTCGACACCCGGCTTATGCGCCCCGGTCGTTCGGCGCCGCTTACCGGATCTTTATCCTTTTTTCCTCTCAATCCGCTAACGGGTTGCACCTTCTTAGAGGAAAAGATCGTAGCGGATTATCCTTTCAAAATTCGGAAATATCTTGTTCATAACTTAAAGTATATCCTTTGAAATTCATAGGATATAAACTATACACTTGTATGAAATGATTTTGGATCCATATTACCCAACTTTATAAGATGAGAAAAATCCTCTTAGGTGCTCTTTTAACTATGAAAGCTGATGATCAAAATTAGATCAAGAAGATAGCTAATGGGATAATAATCGGAGGGAGGATGCAAGTTTTCTGTTTCTGCTCCGTACTGTTAAACGGATGCTATTCTTCTTTACAGGACAGTAGAATCATATGGTTATCCAACTATCCGGATGCCGGTTAGAACCGTGATGCGAGTATTATCCGGATCCGATCTGTTGACAACTTCAGGCCGGGAGGAGGGAGCGAAGTGGGCCTAAATCCGAAATGAGCCAAATGTGGATGGGTCCTTTCCAATTGGCCCAACTAGGTCTGAACAGTGTCTAGGCCGGAAAGAGTAGCATGTCATCTTTCATTAATCTGGCTCAAGAAGCTAGCTTGGCGCAGGTTATCATAAGAAACCTCATATTACTTATGAGACAAAAAAACACAGCCCACCCATTTTATCCCATCTGGCACATTAAAACCACCGCGCATGGCCCGCTGCTGTTTGATATTAAAATAAATTGAGTATAACTTCAAAATTTTGAGATATGAAGATATCTTCATTTTATCTCCGATCTATCTCGATACTAAACATGACCACCACCATCAAGAGTGTTACTGCATATTACTGTCTTCCCCTCACAGACAAAAGACCATTCAGCAATTGGGAAGTTGAACTAGATTGGACGGACACACGTCTATATAAATATGATATGATAGATGTGATGGTGGCAAAAGATTGGGCAGTGCCTATGACAGATGACGGTGGTCAGTGATAGTGACATGTCATCTATGTCCATGTGGCATCCAATAATTGGATTGTCACTTTATCACTCCTCATGTGAAGGGTGCCACATAAGTTATTGTCTAGTCACATTACACTTAAAGTACAATATACAAATGCAATAAATCTTTCTCCTTAGAGGAACTAGATTGATTAGTCAGGTAGATACCTTTTTTTTTTTACCTGCCAATTATGAGATGCTTCGACAGTTGAACTCGTCTGAAGAGGTTAGGGCCCCCAGAACCACAGAATAAAATTGATCTTTGCACACACACCATTTCAGCTAGAACGGCTGTACAGCTTGTTTTGGCCAGTGGAGCAGCAAAGAGACCTGAATCCCCAACATGAACAAGTTTCACCGTACGCAGGTGCTAGAGATCTTTCAACCAACCGTAACATGGGCAACATGCAGCATTATGCAAAAAAAGGAAATGGGAACGGCTTTCTCACTGTTAGTAGTTATTGAACCACAAAGAGCACTGGTCTATATAAAGCAAAATTAAATACAGACGGCAACTGTGTCCCTTCCACAAAATTTCTCCCTCCTTTCCCCTCTTCCGCTCTAGCTCCCATAACAAGCACAACCATGGGTGGTCGGAAGTTGGAAGCCCAGCTAAAAACACCCACTTGGTGTTGTCTATTCATAGCTTCCACTTTTACAGCATACATCTCTCCTTTTCTTCCATTAATGAGAAAGAAAAACGGAGCATGCTAAGATCTAACTACAGGTTCCTATTTCTGAACAAAGAGGGGGGAAGTAAATGTTCCCCTCTAACCATTTGCACTATCAAAATTGCCGGAGTACTTGCTCGTCTCTTTTCTCGCCAATTTTCGCCCCACATTTGGCCTCGGCCACTGCTCTCTCGCGGTCGAAATCTTTTTTCAATATACTGATCACTTCCCTTGGAGAGTCATCTCTCTCACTCCCATTAAGTTCCCGCTTGCTTCCAGATCCTGTCCCATCTTCACTCTTTTTCAGGGTTTTCGCATCCCTGTCTTCTTGTCTGTATCTACCTCTTCTCTCGTCCTGATCTCCAGCTGTCCTAGAACTTGGAGCAGGGACTGCACTGGGTTCATATGTGTGTGTTGCCAAATAGGTAAGCGCAGTCACCACATCAGCAATAAGAGGACGAGCAGCAGCTTCTTCATTAATACACATAGATGCAACAGCAAGGGCTTGGTAGAGACCACGCATAGTGTACCGTCCTTGTAAAGTTGGATCTGCTAACTTTGGCAATCTTTTCCTGTCATTAAACATGGTTCTTGCCTGCAAAAGTAATAACGACTTTAGACAATTCCAAAAAGGGTCTCGTTTCCTCAAAGAGGAAATGAGAAAGAAAAATGATCCATTAGCTTAGCCAAACTAGTAACTGTACATCCTTAAACATAGAAATCTTATTAAATCAATAGCAATAGACAGAATGTGCTAGGGATTTGATGATTAGTGAAGCTTTATATACTGAACACTACTTGCAATATTCCTGGATAAAGGTTATCAGGTAGAGGATACCTTGATGAATTTCGTTCAAATCTCTAACATGAGACAATCAATTTGGAATGTATATTTCACGGTCATAAGATAAAGCTCGGCATCATGTTTCATGGCCATCTAAGCAAAGTCTATCAAAAATTGACAACGGCAGTAAGAAAAGAAACTGAGGACCCTTTATCCCACTCAATGATAGAAGGAAAAACAAAAAGAAGAGAAAATGGAATAGTGGAGCAGGGAGCCATCATGGACCAACAATGGTGCAGCCTAAATCAGGTAAACAGATCCTGTGAAGACAAGAATCAAGAAAACATAACCACGTTATGGTATCATATCAGGCCAATTAGGTTTCGCATTCTATAGTAGATTTGAAATTTGTACACCTTTATGCACCTCAAACAGCAAGGGCCGTGATCCATGACCCAGGCATCCAAGATTCAGGTCAGGTCTTGAAAGGCTGTTGATCTGTTTTAGTGTCCCTGTGGGCCAAATCATGGATGGCAAAGTCGGATCGGGTTGTTGGATCGGACCCAGCCAACCCCGATCCAAGTCGGGTCAGATCACAGGATCCGCCCGATTCCATGGGAATCTGGCCGATCCAGGATCAGCCAGGTTAAAAATGAAGGAAAATTGTGAAAAATGAAGAAAAAATTAGAGAAAATCATAGAAAATTCTGAAAACACACACAACATTCATTGAACACAAACACAATGAAATTCAATTCTTATCATGTACATGCATTTGAATGTAAATAAATTGGATTAATGAGAAATTTCAGTTTACTTGAACATCACCTCAAGGCATAGTTGAACATCATTTAAGTAAATATTATATTTGTAGTTTTATTTACTTAAGATATTGCATGTAAATAATTAATTACCCCACATTTGAATCCAATAAAAATATCAAAAAACCATATCTCTTACCAATAAAAAGTCAATTTTCCCATCCAAGAAAATCGCGATTTTGGTGATTCCATCAAAATAACGTCTTTCTAATCCCTCACAATTTGGTCTAGCTTAAAATTTCATAATTTAAATAAACCTAATGGAATACTAAAAATCCAAAGTCCGGTGAAAAAGCTCAAACGTGCATGTGACTTCTCCAAGAGAGTCACTCTCCTACTGACTAGGACTTTGGCTGGGAGAAGAAAACAAAGAATTAAATCATTTCTGTGCAAGCATTTCCCATGAGAATGATATGGGTGCATAAACTTCTAGAAGACTACTGTGATGGATTCATATATTGGGGAAAAGACTTGTTCAATAGCTTATGCTGGGAGATAACGATGTCTTAAAACAATGAAGGAAACCTAAATTAGTCTCCCATCAGCATATATATACACATGTACACACACACACACACACATACATGCATACATACATACATGTATAATCTGGGCTTTCTAAGAAACAGAATAAATCTGGACTTTCTAATAAATAGAATATAGAAGCTGGGATCTGCTCATAATGACTTATGAGAATGACCTTCACAATCTATGACAATCAGGAAAACAAAGTTACCCATGAAACAAGGTTTTGCTCTCCATGTGCCCTGGTACTATCAATGGCCTTCCTTCCAGTGATGAGCTCCAAGAGCACAACACCAAAACTGTAGACATCGGACTTAACTGTCAGCTGACCAGTCATAGCATACTCTGGAGCACAATAACCATAAGTTCCCATGACCCTGGTGGAAACATGAGATTTATCTCCAGTTGGACCAAGTTTAGCAAGCCCAAAATCAGAAAGCTTTGGATGATAACCTTCATCCAACAATATGTTGGATGACTTGAAGTCCCTGTAAATAACAGGGGGATTGGCTTTATCATGGAGGTACTCCAGACCTTTTGCTGCACCTGCAGCAATCTTCATCCTTGTATTCCAATCCAAGGGTTCCTTCTCAGGAGGTAGATCTGCATATGCAACACCAGGATATTTTCATAAAGGCTCTCAAATGGATAGAAAATTTAGATATTGTGAGTCGACTATTTAGAGCAAGATAACAAATATATGTGCCCTATGAAGAGAATATTGGCTGATATCATGTTGCAATAAATCAAAAAATATATTGGATAACTTCAGAAACCAATTAAAATCATGATGTGCATAAGCATAATAACACACTCATAAAGGAGGACAACTATCATTGTTTATTACATCAGAAGCAAATGGCGTTAAGCAGTCAAACATGAACACTTGTATGTGACATAATTCTACCTATTCTCCTTCGAGCATTATACCGGTGTTTAAAAGTCATCTAAAACCATCCAAAAAGCTTACCTAAAAGACAAAGAAACACACATTTCTGCTTTAATCCTTAGTTGGATTTCTTTTGGGTAATCAGGTGGAAAAAATTGTCATTTACCAGTACAACATAGAAGAGTACAATTTTCAGTTTGTGTATGAGTTAAAATGTAGGATCTTTCCATGCAAGTTGATAAACCTTCCCGTGAATACTCAATATCGCAAGACATGTATGAAAGAAGGAATCAATTAGAAACCTGCAAACACTGCATATCAGCTATGTTCAGAAGAATGCATTGCTTCTGCCCCTTTCTGATTGCATCACTTATGATTCCACTTGTGTATCAAGAAGCTACCTTTAAAAGTAATGGGACCACTAATGTGAGCCCCCCCCCCCCCCACCCTACCCCACCCACACATGCAGGAAAAGAGAAGGAAAAGGATGGAGCACTTCAGAAGGAAGGAAGTTGGCACTAAAGGTTCTGATTGATTCTAGGCAAGTCAGCTCTTCAGTTGTTTCCAAGTTGGTGGCATGTCTCACCCTTCAAAAACAAATGCTTATCAACAGAAATTTTTTTATTATTCTTATCACTGCTTTCGAAATAAAAGATAAAAACTTACAGATGGAAGAATAATAGAAGGTGGTCTGTTGATAAGAAAGCAAATAACAAAGAAATCAAGATGAAAGGCATAAGATTACCTGATATCATCATATTCAGGAAAAAATGAAACAAGTCTGTTAGGGCCTGTTGGGCATTGGAAATGATGTAAGAGGATAAACTTGGCATACAAACAATTGATACTCAGGAACCCATCAGTAAACCACACTGAGGCAGTAATGGTACATTGGTACTACAAAAATAGCGAAACAACTTTGACATGGAAAAGTGAAGTTTCTAAAATTTTAGGATAACCTCCAGACAGCTGACATGAAAGATAAATAAGGTCCCCGCAGCTTGTATTGAAAGTGGACGTAACATATAGAAGATAAGAGACGGAACAAGGCATGGAACATTGATGAGAGTGTGCATGGGATGAATAGTTGATTGGCAGAGTTATTATTTTACAGCTGCACTTTCCACAAAAGAAGCAGCATTTTTTTCAAAAGTATGGCCACAACGAGAATTTTGAAGAATGCCTATTGCATCTCTGAAGAGTGAAGCTTCGGAAATATGGAGGTGCATATTGAAATTTGGAGAGAAGAAAAGAAAAAAACTATCAACACTGTTCCCTCATAGAGGTTGATAAAAGATAAGGTAGAAAATTTACTAGTGCCTAGATGGTACAAAGATGAGGTACATAACTCAATGGAGTGAAAATTTTGCATGGACTCTGCTGTCTTTGGTATTCTAATTTGTGTCAGTAAATTTCATTTCCTTCATGCAGTGTATTTGGTAAAATATGAAGAATCTCTCCTCCACCTCTTTGATTATACTACTTGCATTTACTGTTTAATTGGTGACAGGACTTGCACCACTTGCAGGGGAAAAGACTTTATTAAGTATAATTACCTGAAATCATAAGGTAGAGTTTTTCCATTCTTGAGAGTAGATGTGCAGTTGCAGTTCCAGTTATGGACTGCAAGATATGTTGGGATCACCCAAGTCGACTTGAGAAGTTTTGATGAATTTTCCATTCAAGGATGCAAAGGCAAACATAAGGGTGGCTAAAGCAAAAAAAAATTGGATGACTAGGAAGTTTGATCATTAGCTTATATGTACTAACAGTGGGATTAAGAAGTTTCACCGTTGCAAAAGCTTGTGTACTGTAGAATTAATAACAATAGAACACTAGCATGCTAAGCCAATCTCAACATGGCATGTCAGACCCTCTCAGTGCTAAACCTAAGTTCGTGAGATTCGTATGCAGGGAGAAAGGAGAGAGCGGGGCATATTGGCATTCCTCTTCATAACGGGTACAAAAAAGGTAGACTAATTAATTGTTCAAGAAATTCTGATTTACATTAATATGGGTAATAAATCTTAGGATATAAAGCTAAAGGAATTCTTCATACCATCCATAATGGTAATAAGTGAATACTGAGGCAAAACAGACGTAAAGATGTGATGGAAGAGGAATTGTGATCATCTTGTGGTTATAGACTGACAAAATGAAAAGCAGAAGTGGAAAAAGAAAATGAAAAGAGAGATCTTTGAGATTGTCCCTTGAATAAACACAAAAGACAGACCAGAGGAAGGCAAGAAACAGATAAAAAGGTAAATATAGAGACTTTAGAAGAAGCTGACTTGGTTTAATCTCCTATCAGTGGTTCTCAAGGCAACTAGAGCAACACAGTGGGCCCATCCACTTGCCACTTTAGGAAAAAAAGGTCAGGCGCTAGTAAAGCTTAGTTTACAAACACACATACATACACATATATATGAATATTATAGGTACCATAGTACTTTGCTTCAGTTGGTTGAGTGGCAGTTGTCTGTAATTGTCCACATTTGGTTTCTGATAGAAAGGTACATTAGTTGGATAGACTGAAGTGAGGATTCGATATGAAGTAAGACATGTTTCACTTTTATTTCTCTTTAATTTAAGGATCCTTTCATCAGTCATAAAATGTTGTACAATGCTGAAAAATATCATAAAGATCCTATAAACTGTTTTCTAGCTTTTTTATGCATTTGGAGTACCTTGAGTTAATGGGTTCCAAATGGCTAACCCATGTGACACTCTTCTTAATTTTTATTCAATTCATTAAGTACAGAACTATAGAAAACAAAAAACCTGGAACTTTTAAGTTGGAGATTCTATCTAAATTGTCTGTTTACACTGCAGTGGGTTGCCGCAAGCAGTACAAAACTACCCCAAAAAAAAACTGGAACTTTTAAGATTCTATTTTCATCAATATCAACTCCAAAGCCCACAATATCTTATGGTACACTAAACAGCCCTTAATTTTTTTTTTGAGAAGTCACTAAACAACCCATAATGGATTCTTTCATTTCCATCCAAACAAGAAACACAGATTCATGTTTTTTGATATGTGTGAAAACAGTAAGCTACCTCAAACAAAATGTTGTGAACAAAAAAAGCTATAATCAATATTAGATTTCAGCAAATAGCCACAGATAAGCTAAGGGTTAGAAGATTGCAATTAAAAGTGTCAATTTAACTGATCTGGCAAAAACCAAAGGAACCTCAGATGGGCTCTCTAAGCTCAGAGCCAACGACAGCCCACGTCATCACAACATGTCATCAACTCGTCGCCTCATGGCCCAGCCCCAACCCAAGCAGCCTATCTACTTCTTCAGAGCCACCCCCCACGAATCCTTTCCAAGGACCAACCCCATCCCTTCCCCCAATCCATTTTAGTACCCTTCCACCTCCCGTTCCCTACTCTTGAACCCCCCCTGATGCGGGACAAATAGGGAGGAGGAGGCGAACGCAGGGAGGAAGAAGGAGAAAAAGGAACCGTGGGCTTCCACCCTGGGGAATCCACCCCGTAGAAGGAGGGCTTCCACCCTGGGGATTCAACCCCGCTGGAGAAGAAGACAAAGCTGCGCCAGAAATTGTCTTCAAATGTTCATTTACTCCCTAAAACAGATGATTACACCTTATTTATAGTGAGGGAACCCTAATGGTCCTCACTAATACATGCAAAGACCAAAATAACCTCAAGCCTAAAAAAAATAGGTCCAAAATCGGATCCAAAAATACACAGAAAATAACAGAACTCTAATGGGCCTCATATGGGCCTTATTACATCAACTAAATGCCCAAATTCATAAAATAAATATGCTAGTGATCCGAAAGCACATCGTCAAGCCAAATGGATGCCGTCGTTGCTGCACAATGCCTCCGTCTTCGATAGACTTGCACCTACTGGCCCGGTCCCAGGCTCGGATGTCCCCACCAATTCTCCCCTGATTCGAGAAAACTCGTCCTCGAGTTTTGAAATGTCGGAGAATTCTCAAAATAGACAAGGGAGCAACTAGCCACTGGAGCACTGCCATACCCATGCATATAATCAAACTGGACAGCTGGGGTTGGTGCCGACAACGCAACTCGAAACCATGCCACACCACATCAAAGTCACCGGAATCAATGCTAAAAAGCACATCTTTCATGGGCGGATGACTGCCAGAGAGTGTTGAGATCTCGAATAAATGATCAGAAAGTGCATCAAAACCGGCTTCAATGAACAGAGAGTGATCCCATGACTCCACTATATGAGCTGTCTCGCGTACGTCAATACAGTCAGTCATAGCCACATTCTCAATCATCTCCTCAGGCTCTACCATAGTGGGTGTCAGTGGGTAATGCACCTCTACCTGAGCATCATCCACAGTTGGCAAGATTGTGGACTCTAATTTCTGTTGCAGTGCCACTTGGGAATCTGGTTGACAAGCTTTAACCTGTAAACTTCTTTGAGCTTTAGGCACATAGGCAGGAAACTTGAATCGGCACCCTGGATAATCAAGATCTCGGATGGTACAATAACTCTCGTCAGCAAATACCTCAACACGCTCTCTTTGTAACCATTTCCGACCCACAATGAGGTAAAAGTTGTCGGTTGGCAAAATAGACGACTGCTGGGAAGGAATTGTAGCCCAAGCGCCAGAATGATAGATAAGATCTTTGTGCTCCGAATTCTCTCTAAATGTTAGAGAAAACGGCACCCATATACTTTCACTTTCAGAAACAATTAGCTTCCTACTTTGAGAAAGTGAATCCACGACGGCTTGAGATACGTAATTACATGATTGTAGCGGATCAAATATCAACAAAATAACCCTTCTATTTGATAATCGCACTAGTGTCCGAAATGTAGAAGAAATCATGGTGCCCAAAATTACTCACGGTCTGGGTTGGTAGCGGCTGCAGTCGGAATCATCAAGTCAGAGAAAGGCTGCTTGGTCTCGCTAGGGATCCAACTAGAGTGCTGACTGTGCAGAAGCATCCGTACTCCGATTCGGGCCGGCGCTGGCACTGGTGTTTTGTCGTTGAAACGACGGTCTGGCCGGTCTAGGTCGGTCCACAGAAGGACAGATGGCCTCGACCTTTTCTTCTTGCTGCGGTGAGGGGATGCACTGGAGCCACTGAAGCAGGTGCTGTCACCGGGTACGGCAGACTTGACCCGGTCCACGCACACAGAACAACGGGTGATCTGTCTGCTGGGTCCGCGTCAAGGGGTGATCGCGGAGGTGCGTCGGCACTGCAAGCAGGCCGGTTACGGGGGCGGGTGCGATCAGGGCGACGAAAGGCGGCGGCGTGCAGGGGCGTTGCTGACGAAGGCGACAGAGGGGAGAGAAGGCGACGCTGGTACTGCGCAGTCGAAAGCGTCTGGCAGGCGGGTCGCTGCCGTACTGGTTCGCGCGAGGTGCAGGCGGAGGGAAGACCACGCCACCAGCCGGCCTTCGTGCTTACGGCGCGACGAGGTGGTACCGCAGGCACGCAGGCGTTGCGCCTGGGCTTGCGCCACGGCGACGAGGGGGTGCGGACCAGGGCCCGCCTAAGCACAAGGGCGCCGCGTTTCTGCGCGGCGATGAGGCTCGCGCGATGGCAGGGTGGTCGGCTCACGAACAGGGGAAGCGGCGCAGGGTCGAAGGGCGATGACGCGAAGGGCCCCGGCGCAAAGCATGGGGGCGCAGGGGTGTTGCGCTGGGGGGGGAGAGCGCTGGCGATGGCGCGGGCGCTGGCGCGATGGCAGGGCGGACGCGGTTGGCGAGGCGGGGCGCAAGGCGGACGCGGGGTCCGCAGGCGCCCGAGGATGCGGGGTCGCAGGCGCTGGGGGCGCGGCGTCCGCGAACGCGTGCCATGGGCGCGCGGGAGGACAGCAGGGCAGGGGCGCCGCGGCTGCAGTCTTGAGGCGCCGGGTCGCGACGACGACGCGGGAAGGCAGAGCGCGCAGGGGGGGTCGCTGGGAGTTCTTCGCGCGAGTGGGGTGGGTGCGGGTGGCTGGGGCCCTCGCGCGAGGGCTTTCCTGTTTGCAGGGGCGCCTGTTGCAAAGGGTTGACGACGGCTCCGCGCGATGGGAGGGGAAGACCGGACGGGCTCCTAAAAAGAAGCCGACCGGCTCTGATACCAATTTGATGCGGGACAAATAGGGAGGAGGAGGCGAACGCAGGGAGGAAGAAGGAGAAAAAGGAACCGTGGGCTTCCACCCTGGGGATTCCACCCCGCTGGAGAAGAAGACAAAGCTGCGCCAGAAATTGTCTTCAAATGTTCATTAACTCCCTAAAACAGATGATTACACCTTATTTATAGTGAGGGAACCCTAATGGTCCTCACTAATACATGCAAAGACCAAAATAACCTCAAGCCTAAAAAAATAGGTCCAAAATCGGACCCAAAAGTACACATAAAATAACAGTACTCTAATGGGCCTCATATGGGCCTTATTACATCAACTAAATGCCCAAATTCATAAAATAAATATGCTAGTGATCCGAAAGCACATCGTCAAGCCAAATGGATGCCGTCATTGCTGCACATTGCCTCCGTCTTCGATAGACTTGCACCTACTAGCCCGGTCCCAGGCTCGGATGTCCCCACCACCACCACCACCACCCCCCCCCCCAACCCAACTCTCCATAATCTGCAGCCCTCTTGGCATCCTGGTGGAGCCACAGACCTTGACTGGTGCATGAGGAGGCAAAGGAGGATAAGAAGGGAGAGGATCTGTCACCATTTAAAAAAATTGAAGCACCAGGGTGAAGGGAGTCCCAAGATCAGAATACAGTAAATGATGAGACAAGGGAGTGCTACATCATGGTGCTTACGACAAAGAGAGAAGAAAGAAATTGGGAGAAGCACAACCATGGCACTGGATTATGTTCACGTGCACATGATGATGGGAGGGGGAGGAGGGGGGACAATGAGGGAAGTGAAGAACAGGATAAGTGATTGGTGAAGAAGAAAGGCCAAAAGGAGAAAGAGCATGAGCAAGCACATGATGGGCTGAGGGAACAGAAGGTCAAGGGGAAGAACACATGCAATGGGCACTGGATCTGCAAAAGTGACTGATCAGGTGCAACCCCCTAAAGAAACTTGACAGGCCAGACGAGAATGGGCCAAAGTTTTTTCTTTTTTGTTTTTCCTACTGCCCCAAGCTTTCTACATGCCATGCAGGCTGACCTGTTGACACCTTTAATTGCACATGAGAAAGGGCATATCCAGCTAACATTTGAGCTTTGTGGGTGACAACATTCTCCCATTAGCCATTTCTACCTTGTACTTACAATTCGTCACTAAGAATAACCAAAGCAAAACACATTCTAATTCTTGGACAAATAGCTAGGAAAAGAAATATATGCACTTGTCCAAAAAAGAGCAACATACGTAACAATTATCCATGGAAGAGAGAAGATGGGATGTGAAAGGCTAAAGAAGACACTAAAAGAAGTAGATGATGTCCCTTAAAACCTAGATCGAGAATACTACTCTTATTTGGGCATGTCTAAAAACTAGAGAAGGCATCAATGCAAAATTGGGTGAACCAGATCAGGGAAGAATGTGGTTTTCAAGTTTGAACAGATTCTAAATATCGGGATAATGATGATCCTGCTCCATGCAATGTTTACAATCATCAAATCAAGTCGAGAAATTGTCCTAATGTTATTATCTATCTATAGCCAGCCTGGTAGGCTCCACTTTAGCTTCCTTTCTCATAAAGCAAACATCACGTTTAAAAGAATTTCATAAAATTGTCAAGTGATAACATGTCAACTGACATCAAAGCCCTTCTATCATAAAGACGTGCCCTGATAATGACATGTTACTGTTACAGTTCAACCTGATTGTTGGGTTTAATTTCTTGAATTTGTACTTCATATTAATCCACATCCTGGCATCATTTCAGACATTTAACTCAGTGAGCCTAACTTTTCTGAGTTTTCTCTTTGCAGACAATTCATCTTTTGTTCTCTTTTTCTCTTCTATGGGTTCCTTTGTATAAACCAGAAAGTAACTTGATGTTTCCTCAAGTTCAGCATCCCACTGATATATATTAATCCCCCTGGTGAGCCACTTGATTATACACCCTTTGTATAGCGTGCCCTTCAATAAGACAGATCAAACTAACACCATGTCAACCCACTGATATATATAAACCACCCTGGTAAGCCATTTGATTGTACACCCTTTGAATAGCATGCCCTTCTATATGACAGATCAAACTAACACCGCGTCAAGGAACAGAGATTGGCTACAAGCATAGATTAATCAAGTAAAACCACAATGCACATTAAAGAATATCAGCATAGTTCTTTTCAGATGGAAGATTAGTCAAATGTACATCATTGTTTGTACATGACAGCAAAAATCTTACCATGTAGATGGTCCTCCAGTGAACCCAGTGCCATAAACTCATACACCAGAAGACGTGGTCCCCATCAGCACAGTAACCAATCAAGTTGACAAGATTGGGGTGATGCAAGAGGCTAAGCATTAGCACTTCCACAAGAAATTCTCTGTTTCCTTGAAGCCCATTTCTATCCAGTTGTTTCACAGCAACAACCTGTTGGACAATAATGAATTTCCAAAACCAATGTTCGGTTATACACTACTATAAGTAACAAGTAAGATAGAAACATTAATTGTTTCCAGACTCTGAAAAGAGCAGCTCTTTCAAGGGCAATTAGATGGGACTCATTATTCAACCAGATAGATCTGCATCACTAAAATGAAAGTGTAATTCTACACAACCTGTGAAGAGTTTACCTGACCAGTGCTTTCAAGCTTCCCCTTATAAACACGCCCAAATCCACCTTCCCCTAAAAAGCATTCTGGACTGAAATTCCTTGTCGCTGCAGCAAGTTCTCGAAAAGCGAATATGTGTGCAGATATGTTCATGCCAGACGCATCCTTCTGGATCTGTGTTTCCTTTCTTGAAGTTGCATTACTCCTAGTTCTCTGTCTGTCAGCTCCTTTAAACACATAAAACACCAATATTAGAATGACCATGTTCCAAACACAATAAGTGGAAAGGAAATGAAGCTAGCCTTCCAAGACATACTAATAGCAGTAAGAACTAAGAACAAAGTGTGTAGTGACATGGTACAGACAATATCAAATAGTTAAGAACATTGTTCAACATCATACCTCAAACCCGTAGACCAAGATGAGCTTAACAATGAAGAAGAGTTAATAGGCACTTAGAACATAATCAGCAAATAATATGAAAGTTCCCAAATTTCAACTTTCAATTTCCTATACGATAATGATGCATTAGTCTTTGTTCCAATATTTCAAATGAACCTATTGGTTACTGACTATACATCTTTCTCTCTGTACATAAGAGAGTGACTGACTGACAGAATGTGTGCCTGTGCGTGTGTGAGGGAGGGAGGACTATAAATCTCTCATGTCGATGCCATATCAGATGAAAATGCACGGTAAGGGAGAAAAGGAAGCTTATCCAAAGATTTTTGCACGTTAAATCCATCAATAAATCTCTGAAGAAAAAAACAGTTCAAGTCAAGCATCCATTTATTTTGATTGAACTACGTCCCTAGACTTTGCTGCCATTACCATATATTGCATTTCAATGAATTCGCATTAAATGTCATCTCCCAACATCAGATCAGGACACAGCCATTACCACATCCTAACAGGAATGGCAACCAAAAACTTCACGAAACTGAAGCAAAAACATAATCTCTCTCCAACAAACTCCGAAAGGATCCATCAACCTTGAACTTACTTTGTTTTATAAGACCAAACATAAAACAAATTGATTCAACAATCGTGGCATGTAGAAATCCTAAGAGAGAAGATCAGATCGAGCAATGAAAGAATTGTAGTAAGGTACTGCATCAGAGTAACCAGAGGAATGGAAAGGGAATCCCAACCTGAGGCCAAGCGAGGCACCTGTGGGGGCACCATGGGCAGATCCTCCCTCCTGTCGTCGCTCCCATTCCGGGGATTCAGTTGCTCCGCCTCCTTCGAATCGAAGCAGGGGAAACAACCCATGACCCCAGAACCCGAACCAGACCACCGTATGGCCAGATTCCCTTCAAGCAACCTCAGCAAAGGTCCGACCTTTCACTCAAATCTCCATCCTCTGATCCCTCCCGCCGCCAACCCACCTCACCAAATCTTTTCTGCACCAAAATTTCTGGCCTTAAATGCGAGATCCAAATCTGGAAACGGAGCAAACGGATAGGATAAAGAGCGAAGTGGAGGCCAACGGCACGATCTTATCACAAAAACAAAAGGGCAAGCAAAAAAACAGAAAAGAAAGCAGGATCCTTTCTTGCTTTGGTGATCTGCTGCAGGGTGGAGAAATAAAGAAGAGAAGGTGAGATTTTGTTGGACTTCAGAGCTCATTTATAGTTAGGAAACTAGGTGGGAGAAAAATAAAAAGGGTAAAAGGACTCTGCTTTGTGGAATATGTGGTCGGGCAGCTCCATCAGTTTCTACTCATCTCTTTTTCCTTTCTTGTGAAAATTAAATTTCAAGCTTCTCGTGGACTGTTCTGTAACATCAATTTGGACCGAATTTAATGGCTAATAAAGTGGAATTAAGCACAGACAGTGGGTTTTGCCGTACTTTAATCCGCTCTAACTTTGAGCTGGTGTGCTGTATTTGACTTGTGTTTTACGTCTTTGGTGTGAAGTGAGCAGGGGCACATGCGGCGATTCAGCGGATCCATTGGCTTTTCCTCTCAATTTTCTAATAGTTTCTTTTAGCGGCTTTTTACACATATATCCATCTGGACTAGTACGTTTGCACACATACCCCCTTGAACTATGAACTTTCAAAATACTCTTGATTTATCCAAGTGCTTGCTGTCAATACCTGCGCCATGTTAAACTTATGAATTTATCCCAAAGTTAGGCTTTATAAGGATACAATTATAACACCTCCGGATATTTAAGTAATACAATATATATGTATATATGTATATACATAATATCAAATGAAATGTGAAGATAAGAATAAAAATACCAATAAATTAATATTAATATAAGATTAGAGTCCTTAGACCCTTAAAACCATTAAAAATCTATTCTTAGACTGCACGAACCAACGTAGATAAGTAATCTCTAGTTAATTGTTTAACCAACTTTAACCCAAGGTAATAGAAACTACCATTTTGACACCTAGAAAATTATATCAACGGTAGAATAACCTTGAGTGTAGTCCTAAGTTGCCCTCTTAAGTCAGTTTATTTGATCTGTATAATAGTCTATATGTATGCTCCATTTCCTGCCATCTTCGGACATGGTTACATGTAAGCAACATGAGAAGGAGAAAGGAGGTCCAATTAAGATCTCATTCAGAGCTAAGATAGAAACCTTCTACAGTTCTTGTTTATGAGTTTTTTAAACCTTTTGTGCTAACATATGTATTTATGTGCAAGTCAAGTTATGGTATTGTCATGTTATTTAGCTTGTACCACTTGTATCATTCCATGAAATATTAGTTTTCTTCTTGATATACATGAGGTCAAATATTATCTTCATTGAGATTATGAGTGTGAGGCTATGTTTGTGTGTTCTTCATCGAGTTATAGTTCTGAGTTTTTCTTGAACTTCTATGTCATCTCGAAATTATTCCTAAACTCTAATATCATATTTTACATTAAATCTTTGTTATGTAATTCATGAAAAGTTCCTAAAATTGCTTGTGTCAATATTACAATTTTTCTACATAAGATCTTGACCTTACTTTCCACTGATAGATGACTTTTAAGTTCTACCCATATGCATAGTTCATATTATTAAATTCCACTGAATAACCTTGTTTACAGGCCATGTCCTTTTGTTTTATCAGGCTATAGTCAAATTTGTCTTGAACTCCATCCTATATATTATGCTTGACTCCCTTCTGTGAATTTGCATCTATGAAATCTTTGTTCAAGAATTACACTTTGAGAAGTCAAGTTGTCCATATAATTGGAATAGATATGTATTGTTGTGGTTTGTTCGTGGGAAACTCTGGTTGAGGCTGCTAGGGTCGAGGTGTCTGCTCCACCAATGAGCTTTAGCCTGATCGACTCTCGAGATCGTGCAAGCCCACCAAAGGGTCTTGATGGGAAGAGACTTCGACGCTCAAGTCAATAATAGGCCACGAATAGTGGCTGAGTTTGGAGCCAACAGAGTGTGTTTCTATGAGCATCGAGCCTGCCCCCTTATATAATGGGTTGAGCGGCCGTGAACTGTCAACCATTTTCGCAGATCTTGCAGCACGACCTCGCAATTATCGTGCAACGTCAGCCAAATCGTGGCCTTTATGGCCGTCGTTACAGCCTGCACAATCTTCGCATGTTATCCGTACGTTTGAGTTATTGAGCTATTACGCGAGTCACAACGCTCGAGATTCCCATAAGTTGTTGTGCCCTCTACGTCGGAGGGAGCCAACCTCCTCGTCTCGCCCTTGACCCCGAGATGGGCCTCAGGCAACTTCCCTCATCTCGCCCTTACCCAGAGATGAGCTATGTCGGCCTTAGGCAACCTCTCTCATCTCAGTCTTATCCAAAGATGAGTCACGTCGGCCTTAGACAATCCCCCTCATCTTGATCTAACCCAAAATTGAGTCACGTCAGTTTTAGGCAACATCCCTCATCTCAATTGTCAGCCATGCTCGACGTTTTAGACTTGGGACATACACAGCATGTGGGATCTACCCATGTCATTGCCCCTCCCCCCCTCGCAGCTTTGTGGCAAGTCATCACTAAGTCGGGGTGAAGCTGCTGTTGAGAGACAGATTCCTCACGAGGTGATACACGCTTGCTTCGTGGTAGGTCCCTCGTCTCGGCCTCCATCCGAGACGAGTCTTAGATCGATTTTTACCAATCTTTGACTTTGACCCAAGATGGGCCGTAGACAACCTTCTTCACCTCTAGGTTATCCAGAGATGAGTTACGTCAACCTTAGGTAACCTCTCTCATCTCGAGTTTACCTAAAGATGAGTTTGGTTGGCCTTATACAACCTCCCTCATCTCAATCTTACCTGGAGATGAGTTGCGTTGGCCTTAGGCAACCTCCTTCATCTCGGCATTACCTAGAGACGAGACTCGTTAGCCTTAGGCAACCTCCCTCATCTCGGCCTTACCTAGAGATAAGCCACACCAACATTAGGCAACGTCCCTCATCTCGGCCTTACTAAAAGATGATCATGGCCAGCCTTATGCAACCTCCCTCACCTCGGCCTTATTCAGATATGAGCTACATTGGTCTTAGGCAATCTCCCTCATCTTGACCTTACCTAGAGATGAGTCATGTCGAACTTAAACAACCTTCCTCATCTCAGCATTTTTCATAGATGAGTCATGTCGGCTTTAGACAACGTCTCTTATCTTGACCTTGCACAGAAATGAGCCGCATCGGTCTTAAACAGCCTCCCTCATCTCGACCTTACCCAGAGATGAGCATGATAGGCCTTAAGCAACCTCTCTCGTCTCGACCTTATCCGGAGATGAGCCACATCGGTCTTAGGCAACCTCCCTTATCTCGGCCTTACTTAGAGATGAGTCTCGTCAACCTTATACAACATATCTCGTCAAGATCTTACCTAGAGATGAGTCACATTGGCCTTAGGCAACCTCCCTCGTCTTGGCCTTACCCAAATATGAGTCATGTCGGTCTTAGGCAACCTCCCTCGTATTTGTCTTACCCAGAGATGAGTCTCTTTAGTCTTAAGCAACGTCCATCATCTTGGCCTTACTTAGAGATGAGCCTCGTTAGCCTTAGGCAACGTCCCTCATCTCGGCCTTATGTAGAGATGAACTTGGTCGACCTTAAGCAACCTCCCTCATCTCGGCCTTACCTAGCTAGAGATAAGCCACATCAGCCTTAAACAAATCCCTCGTCTCGGCCTTACTCAAAGATGAGTCTTGTCAACCTTAGGCAATTACATCCCTCATCTCGGTTGTCAGCCATGCTCGACGTCTTAGACTTGAGACGTACAGAGCATGTGAGATCTATTTGTGTCATGTATCATTGCATGTTTGTTAGTTTAGTCTTTTAAGAATAAAGTCTCAATAATAAGACAAGAATTGAGTTTGAATATTAATAAGTCATAATCAAGTCTTGTGCATTTTATTATAATCGAGTCCTATGTATATTATTACTAGAATCGAGTTTTAATCTTCATCGAAATTGAATCTTCATGTTTAACAAAATTGAGACTCAATATTCATCAAAATTGAGTCTCATCGAGTATCAAAATTGAGACTCATATATCAAGTTACAGGGCTCATCAAAATTGTATCTCAACATAACACGAGAATCGAGTACTATAATAATCGAGTATCAATATCTTATAAGAATCTAGTCTCAACATTTAGACTCATAGAAACCGGCTCTCAATCTCTATGAGAATCGACTCCTATAATAAATTGACTCACAGTATGTATTCATAATCAACTCCCAAAAAAATAAAAAATCGTCTCTCATTAAGATTAACTCTCACTTAAACAACCCCTACTTGCTTAGTTTAATTCTATTTTAATGAATCGATTTACAGCTTTATAAATTGTCTCTAACCATTTTTTCATCCCAATCATAGACTAAAATCTCAAGTTATTAAATCTTAAACTCTTATATTTTTTCACTTATTATTCTTAATCATTTTCCTTGGGTTCTAAGCTCATTTGGAATTATTTTACAAGTCTCGTATTGTGTTGTCTCTTGAAATTACTTATTGTAAACTCTGAACTAACCATAGAACTCAGCCATTTATATGTATGGTTTGTCAATTAGTATTTAGATAGGATCTTAGATCCACATGTACCAATGTATGTGCAATAAACCCCGATAAAGTCCTGCAAGGAGCACTTGAATAACTTCACCTAACTTTCTGAGAGTTAATGATTTAGTGTTTGACATGGCACCACTATAAATTAGATTGATTGTTTGATTGACAATTCTTATTATTTTATTGTTATCATATTAAATGAAAAATCTGTGAAAGATTTGTTATTGGCCAGTCTATTAAATTGTTCATATTTGTACATGAATGCTTCACAATTTCTTATTCTTACTTACTCGAATTCTCAATTTCAAAAATGCTACATTTTTTCTAATATAACAAATCCATTCAGCCTTATCTAATTTGACTTTATTTTTTTTAGTAAATCTTACTAGACATTTTGTACTCATCATGATGTTATTATTATTTTTTAGATAATTTCAAGACTATGAATGAGCTGAAAATGGGATGAGTGTAGATAAGCCATCATGTCATTTTCTCACCAAATTCTTAGAAAGTCATTTCATTTAATTATTGTTGTCTTCTTTCTACTATGTAAACCCTTATAATTGGCTTGCAATAGACTTAAGTAATATAAAATTTACTTAAATACTTGTGAATAAAATAAACAGGTAAAAAAATTCCTTATTGTACCCACATGATTTGATATTTACCCATCGCACTATGGTGATTTTCTTTTTCTCGTTGGGGCGTGACAATAACAAGATCTCATATTTTGGAATATTTTTGGTAGAGTTTATTTGTATAAAAGTAGCAAGGGATATATTTACAAAAAAAAATATGTAGATTTATATGATCTTGACAATTATAACAAGTTTTAGACAATTAAGCTGGATATAAGTTTTTTGGAAATGACTCTAACATAAAAGGAAGAATATAGAGAGATTGTCAAATTTGAGTCATGTAAACAAATTCTAAAAAAGAGGTGAGCATAAATTAAAATTATAAAAGATAAATAAATAAATATTCTCTATAAATATTATTCTGCAAAGATTCATGGCAGAGAATGAAGTGTTTTTTTTTAGGAGCACCGCTTGGGGGGGGGGGGGGGGGCATAGTTTGCAACCACACGTGGTTGCAAACTATGCCCCCATTGGGGGTGGGCACAATCCTAGGGGTGTGCCCACCCCCAATGACCTCAGCTCCCTCAATGAGGAGCTGAGTTTGTTGTAAACCGTCGACAAGACGTTTTGCAACAAGTATTTTCCTTTTTTTAGGTCATCGAGAATCTAACGTTCCGTCCTGAGTTTGAATCCATAATCCCTCCTTTCACGGTGGAGGGATGACTTCGCGATGAAGGGACGAAATAAGAGAGTTATTCGTATGCTTATTATAAAACATATATATTTTTGAGAAATATTTTTGTGGTAGGTGTTTTTGAGAAACACTTAACCGTTAGGTCAGGTTATTTGAAAATTAACAGATATGTAAATAACAGCATATATATATCACGTAAAATGGATTGTTTCTCCTTCAATGAAATTAATTTGTTGATATTTTAGAATAATGATTAATTTTAATAGAGAGAAAGAGACCAGCATTTAAAGTTCCATCACGTACGATTAGGCTCAGAACATCACTTTTCACATATAATTCGGCAGACACATGGCTGAGTTATTATATTCTTGCTAAAAATAAGGTTTTTTTTGTTTAATATAAATGTAGTATTTTACTTATCTTAATAGATGATCATATTTTTCCCTTTAAAAAATGTAAATAAGTATATATTCGATATTAAAATTTAATATTCGACTTAAACCCTTAATTTATTTTAAATTATTTTAATTGCACCTTTTTGCTGATACCCGTAATTAAAGGATGATTAGTCACCCGATAATAAAAACGCAATTTTGGAGCTGGAGCATTGACTTCGTTTCGCACGTGGTCAGGTGCACATGCGCCGAATAGCCGGTTTTGACGACTTGTTTTGTTTTTCCACTGCTTTCGGCGTAGCTTCAATATAGAAAGGAGCATCTTAAAAATTTTAAATAATAATAGTTAATGGCAGAAGAAACTTGAAAGGGTAGGATAAAAAATTCTTGCTTCTAATTAACATATGTTCGGAGATATATTCTTTAGGGTACTCTGGTTGAGCATTTGCCTAAAGAGTAAATTTTGCTTAACATTTTGTGCTCATCATAATTTTTTAATTTTTTTTTTCAAATAATTTTCAAGACTAAGAATGAGCTGAGAATAGGATGAGTGCTAAGAAAATATCATGTCATCTTATCAACCAAGTCTTTAGAAAATCTTTTTGTTTAATTGTTGGCGGTCTTCTTCTTACCATGTAGAGTGTACACCCTTGTAATTAGCTTGTAACATATTTAAATATTTGTAAATAAAATGAGCATGTAAAAATTTACCGTGATTTGATATTTTGGTCGTGCTAAGAAGATTTCTCTGTTGTGGCGTGACATTAACAAGGCCTCATATTTTTGGATACTTTTTATTTTTTAAGGTAGAATTTATTGAAATTTGGACATACTGGGCAATTTTGACGATTCATAAGCATGAGGAAACTATATATAAAAATATGCTATTTTAGAAGAATATATTTACAAAAAAATCTTTAGAATTATATAATTTTGACCAATATAATAAGTTTAGGCAATTAGGCTGGATATAAGTTTCTTGGACATGGCTCTAACATAAAACGAAGAATATAGAGAGAGACGGTCAAAATTGAGCCACGTAAACAAATTCCAAAAAAGGGCTGAGCATAAATTAAAAAATTAAAAGATAAATAAATAATTGCCCTTGTGATACCATTAACCTACGAGCATTCTTCATCATTTTATGGATTATTCGCCAAGGTTCATAGCCGAGACTCGACAGAAGAGAGTTATTCACATGTACTTATTATAAAATTATATATTTTTAGAAACACTTAACCGTGAGGTCAAGTTATTTGAAATTTGACAGACATATATATAACAACATATATAGCACGTAAAATGGATTGTTTCTCCTTCTATGAAATTATATTTTTTATATTTTAGAATAACGGTTAATTTTTAATAGGGACAAAGAGACCAGCATTTTAAATTCCATCATGTACGATTAGGCTCAGAACATCACTTTTCACATATAATCCGGCGGCTGAGTTATTATACTCTTGTTAAAAATAAGTTTTTTTAAAATAGGTTTTTTTACATATTAAATTTAGTTAATTGTAGATTAATCTATCGTTAACATATTAATATCTCAAAATATTTAAATCTTACGTATTAATCTCTATCATAAAGATTTTAAAATTTTTGAAAAACTAATATGATAATAATTAGATTTAAAATAATTAACTAAGTTTTTAAAGACTAATATGTAAAAATTCTTTTAATATAAATGTAGTATTTCACTTCTCCTAATATAGATGAGCATGTTTTCCCTTCAAATAATATAAATAAGTATATATGGATATTGAAATTTAGTTTTCTACTTAAACCCATAATTTATTTTAAATTATTTTAATTGCTCCTTTTTTGCTAATACTAGTAATTAATGGATGACTAGTCACCTAAAAATAAAAACGCAATTTTAGAGCGGGAACATTGACCTCGTTTCACACGTGGTCAGGTGCACATTCGTCGAATCGCCGGTTTTGATGACTTTTTTCTTTTGTTTTCTTCTTCTCCTGCTTTCGAGGTAGTATCAGTATAGAAAGGAGCTTCTTAAAATTTTTAAATAATAATAATTAATGGCAAAGGAAATTTGAAAGGGTAGAATAAACAATTATTACTTCTAATTAACATATGTTAGAAGATATATTCTTAAGGGTGTATGTTAGAAGATATATTCTTAAGGGTGTTCTGGTTAAACACTTGCTTAAAGGGGTTTTTGCATGTTATTCAAACTATACATGGGGGGTTTCGGAGTATATAGATAAAAAGAACTAGAAATATAGATATAACTAGTTGGACACCCATGCGATGCACGGCGATTGTTTTAAAAAAAATTTAATTTTTAATTTTAAAAATATATAATATTAAATTTCAAATAATTATCATACTATTTTTTACAGAAGATCTATAATTAAAATATTTCAAACTTTGTTTCATCATTGTCAAAAAATTATGTAATTATAAATGACTATTTTTTAAAATGTCTAAAATATATTTAATAAAAAATCTTCTTCGTAAAAATGAAGATCTACCATCAAAACATAACGGGGGAAGGAAGTCCAAAGAAGAAGAGAAAATAAATTTAAAAAAAAAATAGTGGAAAGAATTAACACCACAAATCTAACTAAACCAATCTTTTAGTAAATATACTTTCAGTACTATAGTTTCAAAACAAAAGTATATTCTTAACAACAATTCAGAAATATCGCATTCAAAATTAACCCTATACACCAGTTTACTCTATGTTATATTTTGATATCAGAAATCTATTGTTAATACCTTATAAATTATAATGTTCATATTCTTTCAAATTTACTGGAATCTCAAGCATAATAGTTAATTTAATTTATTTCTTTATTTGTTTATAGCTAAAATTCAATCATTCATGGATTTGAAAATAGTTTTATAAAATAATCAGATTAACTGAAAACTCAAAATCTACAAAGATCTGAATAGAGTTCTCTAAGAAAAAAATTAAAATCTAAAAAATCATTCAAACAGTTGCATTATAAAATATTTTCATGAAAGTTGAAATTTAAGTACAAATCAAATCTAAAGCTCAGACATTTCTAATAACATAAACATAATCACATGAAATTAAAAATTGTAATTAAAAAAATCAACAGTAAAATCAGATCTGTCACAGGGTATAATTGTTGTGTTCAAACTCTTTGATTCATAGAGAACTTGCCGAGCTCGCGTGGGGCCCATCGCGGCCGACCAATCAGGTCGGCCGCAAGGTGCTTCCACGTCGACTTTTTATCCATGCGGACGAGTAAAAAGCATTTCTCTTTCAGAAAGACTAATTCACTTGAATATCTAATAATATATATAGTTGCACAGGGGGATATATAACTTATATGATAACAGTAACATCTTCTAACAAAAATATATACAATGAAAAGAGCATTTTGTTAAGAAAAAAATTGAAAGATCTCTATCTATGGCGCTCCAGTATAATGTACACCACAACCATATAAAAATCTTAAACATTTGGGGCTTGTCATTTTCTTAGTCCAATCTGACTTTTATTTTGTTTCTCAAATATGAATTACATTGCATCTTCTCCTTTCTATCATCCTTTACTTCCATCATGAAAGTTAGACCTCACTTTGAAAAAAAGATTGTGGATGATAGACTTCTTTAGTTCTAGTCTGTGATTCAAACATGCATGCCAACTTTGAAGGTTCGTTCAATTTGGGAAGGGAAAAGTACACTATAATCTTAAAGATAAAAGGGATGGATAATAATGTAGACAGGGTATGGGAGATTAATCAAGTGCATCATTATTTTTTCAAATCACTATAGCGCTACATTAGGATAAAGAAATAATGAATGGTCAAGTGTTATGGCATGACGTATGTGTTTAAAAAAAATGTAGTTTGATAATTTAAATTACATCATGGCGAATGATTTCTTACATGGCGTAGGACCAAGAAGAAGATGGCCGGAATAATGCAGCAATAATGAGAACATTTGGGATACCATTATATCACATCTACATCAAATTTCTCTACGATTACCAACGATGTAATGATGTGTTCGGCGAGCAGCAAGTCGTTGTTCGGATCCCGGACCCGGCCGCACAGTAGTATGCATAATTTTTATGATTTTATTTTTTATATTTAAAAAAAACTATAAATTGAAAAATGTAATGTTACATAATTTTTTTTAAAATAAAAATTTATAGGTAAAAAGAGAAAAAAAAAAATAAATAAACCGCTATCTACTGTAGCTACTGTAGCGCTACAGTAGCTAATATTCACGCTTGTACGTGATGGGTGGAGGGTGGATGAGGGAGGCGGGGCGGACAACCGGCAGTGCTGGGGATGGAGGATGCCAAGCCGTTGGCCGTGAGAGGGGAGGAGCAGCCGCCGAAGCCAGACGATTGTGCAGGTGGCGCACACAATGGGCAAACGCCGGACGGCGCCTGGAGAGATCAGCAGCGGCGGGGGAAGGGCGATGCGGAGGCTCACAAGCGAGCCTCAAGAGGCATTGGCGCGCGAGCGGGTAGGGACAGCGCAGATGCTTAAGCAGGCGAGAAGGGGCAGCGAGCAGCACGACACGGCGGGGCAGTGAGCAAACGGCGGGATGATGCAGGCGTCGACGGGTAAATATGCAGAGCCAACGCGGTGGCTGGTAGTAGCGCGCGAGCGGAGTAGCAGCGGCAGCAGCGTGCGGACCTGGGACGAGCAGGCGCCGTGAGCGAAGTAGCAGCGGCAGCAGCGTGCGAACGTGGGACGAGCAGGAGCACGGCGCGGCGGGGAAGACGCACGCGGCCGGGTCCAAAAAATGTCGAGGAGGACTAAAGCACGGAGGCGCTCCTTCTCCTCACGGTACAGGGCACTGTCGAGAATGCCGAAGGGAGGGGTACGATGATCTGGGTTTGGGAATGCACTGTTGACAATGGAAGGAGGAGAGTTGTTTCGTCGATGGCATACCACGGCATGGGTAAGGGCGCTGGCCAATGAAGTTCCCGGGGGGCTGTAGTTGCAGGTGATGAATATGCCGCCGTTGCTGCACTTCACTCGGGCGCAGCCAATCCTTGTGGAGCTGCTCCACACCCCTGCGTGTAGTGCCCGCAGACCTGTTCGCTGGCGCAGCTATTACTCCGGCAGTTGTAGTGCTGCCGCTCGTCGACCCATGCCTTCACAGCGTCAGCGATGGATAACTCGCGCCCCCATCCCACGAAAAGGTTCTCCCCGTAAGAGCCCCCGGAGTGTTTGAGTTGGCAGTCCCCGATCCACTGGTTCGCGTACCACCACGCGTAGGCGGCGACGGTGTTGTCCCACGACACCGGCGCGACACCCACGCTGCAGCGGGTGGCGTTATGGAGGTTGACCCAGTCCGAAGGAGTGTTTTGGGCGTCGGCGGGAGGGGTGGAGGTGTGAGCAGGGCTGCGACGCAGGGGCGGAAAGCAGATGGACGTGGTAGCGGCGGTGGAATAGAAGAGGAAAAATATATATAACAGAGAAAGAGGGAGTGGGGGCAAGCTGGCGCAAACGCGGGGAGAAGAATGAGACGGCAGCAGACATGGGAAGGCGAAACGCCTGGTATTGATGAATGGGTAGGCATCGCATGCAGGAAGAAAGAGAAGGAGAAGGCGAAACGCCATGCTTCAGTTTAAACCGGTGCTTACACGTGTCATGTATCTAATTTAGGAGGGAAACAAAGACTTCTGTTTTAGTATTATAGTATAGATTAGGGAGAATTAGACCAACACTTATTTTCCCACCTCTGTCAGCTTTTCCCTGCCTTCTTAGTCCCTGCTTTATGCGGATTATAATTTTCAGTATCTGACGTTAACCGTCGTTATCCGTCCTGTCCTAAATACCAATTGTACCCCCAGCCACAGTTGACCTGTGAGCGTCGCCGACTTTAATGCCTTTCGAAGAAGGCACACAATGGCGAAACGCTTCTCGCCGTGACACTGCGAAGAGGAGCGCAGGGTTGCCGTTTGGGTGAAAGATTTTGGCTTTCGATGAACTTTCCTAAGCTTGTTGTGATTTTCTTCTATCCGCAGTGAAGGTGGGTTGGTCAATGGCGTTCTGATAGACATTGGTTCCACCTACCCCCTTTCTCCTATGTAGATCCACATCTGTTAGTCGCCATAGGCTTTTCTTGCCAACAATGTTTCATCCAGATCCGGCAGTAGTAGTCGGAGGCTTTTGTCTCGCCACTATTTGTTATTTACTCCACTTTTTGATGCAGATCTTCAAATCCACAATTTTCTGTTCTGAACGCAGGAGTTACCTACGTTACTACTAATCACCAGTTTTTTACTTACAGAGTTACAGTAGAGTAAAAAGACATGTTACTCTGAAAGTATTTACACAGTTAACTGTGTTACACAGTAACTGTGTAAGAATTTGTGAAGTAGTTACATATGTTAACTATGTAAGTATGTAATTATCTTTTCTTTTTTTTACGTAAGTGTGTAAGTATTTGTAATTCTAAATGTGTAACAACTTTCGAAGTGTGTAACTGCGTAAGTATGTAATGACCTATTTTCTTTGTACATAAGTCTATAAGTATTGTATTTGTTAAGTGTGTAACAACTTTTCAAATAGTTACACATTTAACTATATAACTGTGTAAGAACTTGTGAAGTAGTTACATATGTTAACTGTGTAAGTATGTAATTATCTTTTTTTTTCTACGTAAGTGTGTAAGTATTTGTATTTCTAACTGTGTAACAACTTTCGAAGTAGTTACACAATTAACTGTGTAATTGCGTAAGTATGTAATTACCTACTTTCTTTGTACGTAAGTCTGTAAGTACTGTATTTATTAAGTGTGTAACAACTTTCCAAGTAGTTACA
The DNA here is from genome assembly GCA_014218235.1 of Colocasia esculenta. NCBI lineage: Eukaryota > Viridiplantae > Streptophyta > Magnoliopsida > Alismatales > Araceae > Colocasia > Colocasia esculenta. Next base: position 24,331,864 of record CM024763.1, on the reverse strand, counting down.
CAGTTAACTATGTAATTATGTAACTATGTAACTGTGTAACAACCTTTGAAGTAGTTACACAGTTAACTGTGTAATTGAGTAACTGTGTAACAACTTCAAAAGTAGTTACATATGTTAACTGTGTAAGTATATAATTACCTATTTATTTTCTACGTAAGTTGTAACTATTTGTATTTCTAACTGTGTAACAACTTTCGAAGTAGTTAACTGTGTAAGTATGTAATTACCTACTTTCTTTATACATAAGTCTGTAAGTGCTGTATTTGTTAACTGTGTAACAACTTTCCAAGTAGTTACACAGTTAACTGTGTAACTGTGTAACTGTGTAACTGTGTAACAACTTCTCAATTAGTTACACAGTTAACTGTGTAAGTGAGTAACTGTGTAATAACTTTTGAAGTAGTTACATATCTTAACTGTGTAACAATTTTGCAGAGTGTGTTTATTTGACGAGTTCCCAATTTCTATGTTGTGGACATGTTGCAAAAGTGTAGCTGCATTTTCAATGCTTAAGGACCCTTGAAGGGGTGTTGAAATTTTTTAAGTGCAATCCCTGTTCATCAACTTGTATTTGTACTGCACAAGAATCAGATCATTATACACACCAAAATTACAGGATCTAGAGAAATTACCACCTTTGCGATGGCATCTGCTGGTTCTTCCTCGATGAAAGTACCACCTCTGCGATGTCCATGTGGATATGGGTGGTGTGATATACTAACAAGTCACACTACTAACAATCCCAATCGTAAATATTATAAGTGCAAGGTCTGTATATGCTCTGGACTTCGTGGCACTGATTATTTATTTGTAATGCTCAGTATAGGTGAGGCCTTACATTGTTGAAGTACCATGTTCATTCTTCTTTGTTGTGCAGAAAGGATCATACAACTTCTTCATGTGGTGAGATGATTTTTTGGCTCTTGGGCCATCATGCAGTGCAAAGTGCGAATGTAACAGAGATGAGATGATGCAGAAACTAGTTTAAGAGAATGAAATTTTAAGAAAGCGCGTACAAGAACTTCAACTTCAGCTAGAGAAGAAGACTAGGATTGTTGCAACTCTTGGTCGAGTAATCTCCACCTTGACAACAGAGGAGGCTGATAATTAAAGGATGTTCAAGCTTCAAGTTAGATTGTCTCTCACATGTTAGTCACAAAATGAATGTAAATTAAGCATGTTGAAATGTGTACTCTCTAGAATGGGTTCTATTTTGTTTAGTTATAGAATATTGTATGAATTAAGCACGTTAGATTGGGGAAGGCAAATACATATGTACTGACCACATTTCTGTAAGACAAAGATCATGTGGTTCCTGAGTAATGTTCTTTAGTTCAATAATGTATTTGACTACTAAAATTCCTCATATCCATGACAATTAAAATACAACAGCAGCCATAAAATACTTGTAACTCACTACTATAATATAACTTGCACGTATGTAAATCCCACATTCTATTATCATTATTATTAGAGTATGTGAATTGAGTTTTGAAGATGATATAGGTAAGCACTATGTTGTAAGTTAGATGATATAAGTACAGGTTGTTAGATGTTCTCTTAACGCGCAAGAGCATGATTTGAATCCACAAGGGGAATTTAATGTAAGTACTTGTATCAGTAACTGTGTAACAACTTTTGAAGTAGTTTAACTGTGTAACTGTGTAAATATGTAATTACGTACTATCTTTTTACATACGTTTGTAAGTACTTCTTTTTGTAACTGTGTAACAATTTATGAAGTAGTTACACACACTTAATTGTGTAACTGTGTAAGAACTTATGAGGTAGTTACACACAGTTAACTGTGTACGTAACTGTGTAACAACTTATGAAGTAGTTACACATTTAAGTTACACAATTAACTGTGTAACTACGTAAGTATGTAATTACCTACTTCAAAAGTCTGTAAGTACTTCTTTTTGTAACTGTGTAACAACTTTTGAAGTAGTTAACTGCGTAAGTATGTAATTACCTACTTTTTTTTCTACGTAAGTCTGTAAGTACTTCTTTTTGTAACTGTGTAAGCACTTTTGAAGTACTTACACAGTTAACTGTGTAACTGTGTAAATACGTAAGTATGTAATTACCTACTTTTTTTCTATGTAAATCTGTAAGTACTTCTTTTTGTAACTGTGTAAGAACTTTTGAAGTGCACAGTTAACTGTGTAATTGCGTAAGTATGTAATTACTTACTTTCTTTCTACGTAAGTCTGTAAGTACTGTATTAGTAAATGTGTAACAACTTTCGAAGTAGTTACACAGTTAACTGTGTAAGTATGTAGTTACTTACTTTTTTTCTACATAAGTCTGTAAGTACTTCTTTTTGTAACTGTGTAAGAACTTTTGAAGTACTTACACAGTTAACTGTGTAACAACATAAGTATGTAATTATTTTCTTTCTTTCTACGTTAGTCTGTAAGTACTGTATTAGTAACTGTGTAACAACTTTCAAAGTAGTTACACAATTAACTATGTAACTGTGTAACAACTTTCAAAGTAGTTACACAATTAACTATGTAACTGTGTAACTATGTAATTACCTACTTTTTTTCTACGTAAGCTTGTAAGTACTTCCTTTTGTAACTGTGTAAAAACTTTTGAAGTACTTACACAGTTAACTGTGTAACTACGTAAGTATGTAATTACTTACTTTCTTTCTACGTAAGTCTGTAAGTACCGTATTAGTAACTGTGTAACAACTTTCGAAGTAGTTACACAGTTAACTATGTAACTGTGTAAGTATGTAATTACCTACTTTTTTTCTATGTAAGTCTGTAGTACTTTTTTTGTAACTATGTAAGAACTTTTGAAGTACTTACACAGTTAACTGTGTAACTGCGTAAGTATGTAATTACTTACTTTCTTTCTATGTAAGTCTGTAAATACTGTATTAGTAACTGAATAACAATTTTTGAAGTAGTTACACAGTTAACTATATAACTGTGTAGGTATGTAATTACCTACTTTTTTTCTACGTAAGTCTGTAAGTACTTCTTTTTGTACTCTTAAATTTCAATCATTATTGTACACTTGAACATTTACTTACAGTGTACTGACATAATTACATTAGACTACACTGTTATGCAGCAACATTGTAAACTCTACTAACTATGTAAGTACAAAAGTATGTACATATGTTTTGTCATGTATTGCTGATCAAAATCCACTTCTGCGCATCTTGTGTCAGTGGTTGTCGACAGATGAAGTGCGGCTGTCGACAACAGAAAATCCGTTCAGTTCAAAACTTGAACCGATTCACATTCTATTTGATTTTTCTTGTGTCGTTTCACTTTGAGAGGGTTTTAAATAACCCTAAATGTCGACACACGACGCTTCACCCCCCTCATCTTCCTCCAACAGTCGCATCCTCCTTATTTAACCCAAACCCCTCCTTCTCTTCAGAGCGCCATCTCCACTCTCTTTCTCTGCTGCTATCCTTCTTCTATCTTCTCCATCTGCTCCATCCTCACCATGTCAATCAGGCAAAAGATGGTTGCCGCTCATCAAAGAAAATCTTCACAAGAGGCAGCTGACGGTTCTAGGTCTCCTACAGATCGCCGGAGCAAACACAGGGCAGACCGCACCCCAGAGGTTAATGTACCACAGAACCTGGATCTCTGTAGGGTTCGTGATGTTTTCAATAAAATCATGCAGCCACGATACGTGGATTTTGCCTCCTTTGAAGATATGTTTGACAACTTGGAAGACCTGTTCGAAAAGTAAGGATGGCTTCCCCTTCTTAAATCGCAAATGAAGTACTCACCAACTGTTGTTACTGACTTCTTCAACAACTTGGGTATGTCAGATCAACAAAATTTGTACACTACAGTCAAAGGCATCACCTTTCAACTTACCCCCAATCTTTTCAGTCGTGCCCTTCAAATACCCAACAATGGGGCTGACATTCTTGTCACACATTTGCATCTTTTTGAGTACTATACTCTTATCACTCAGCAACCCTATGACTCCACAAAAATCATTGCCAAATTGAATGCCAACATCTTTCCACCCCTTCATCGAATGATTCATCATTTGCATCCTTTTGGTGTATGTCTTTTCTTTCTCAAATACTACCAATAATAATGTATGTAAACTATATCACAATATATCACAGTAACAAGTACAATTTCTTTTAATGACAGGCCTGGTTCTTGGAGCACCAAAGAAGCTTCGCGCCAGAATTTCCAGAGAAGCTTCCACGGATTTTCAAGTGGGTATGTCGGAGGAGAATCATTTATTGGCAGAAATAATTAAAGGAAATGAACAGACACTCTGTAAGTCTCTCTATCAACCTGGTTCTTCTGGTTTATAACTTATATATTTTTATCCATGCTGGTGGTCACTGTACCAACACATAACTTATATGTTTTTATCCATTCTCAGATAGTCTCCGATCTTACCATATCCGAGGATGAGGAAGCCCTCTTTAAAAGCAAGAAAATGAAGCTAAGATTATCAGCCACACTTGCTGCAGTACAGCAGCATCAACAACAGCAACACCACCCACAACATGAGCAACAACAACAGTCGCCAGTAGCAGCAATAATAGCAACACCCACCCAAACAGATCAAATTATCAATCTTCTGACTGACATTTGAAGTATGCTTGGATAGATAATCCAGATGAAATAGAGAAAAGAAGAGAGAAAAAGACAGAAAAGAATATAAAAAATGTCTAAGAGAAAGGGAAGAGAAGAAGAACATGAGAAGGTGGGAAGAAATGAGGAGGAAAAAATAGAAGTTCAAAGAGGAGAGGACGGAGGACAGATGGTGGTGGAGATGTCCAAGAAGGAGGGAGGAGGACAAGAGGTGGAGGTGATGTCCACCAAGAAGGAGAAAGGAGGAGAGGAACATGAGGAGATGTCCAAGAAAAAAGAGGAAGGAGGAGAGGATGAGGAGAAAGAGGTGGAAGAAAAAAGAGAAGAAGAGGAAGGAGGAGAAGACTCAAGGAAGGATGATGGCCAGGACATGGACACTATCATGCAAACCCTAGATAAATTGGTCTAGAATATTGTGCCCCCCACAACAAATGCAAAGATGTCTCCAGCATGGGAGAAAAAGCGGAAAGTGGGGAAAGCCATCTCACCCTCGTCGCTGACAAGGAGGGTCAAGGAAGCACGAAGGACCAGAGCACGGTCGGCTTTATTGAAGGTAGAAAAGTAACTGTGTAACTTGACAATTATGTTCCTATGTGACCATGTAATTTTGAAATTGTGTAACCAAACAATTGTGTAATCACATATTTGTGTAAGTGCGTAAGTCATGTATATTTATGGTAGGACTTGGAGTTTGAGTTTGAAGGTAAGCTGAAGAAGAAGCTACAGGAAGACAATCCAATCATTGTGTCTTCCCAATTAAGTCAGTCATGTCCCCCTCAGGCATGTTCTATTGTTTCTCTTCCGGTTATTTCATAAAGTTTTGTTAATGCATCATTGTCTCATGTATTTGTCATAATTTAGTTTGCCCAGTGTGAAGTTCATCAAGATTACCGTAGACGAAAACAACTTTCCCCAGAGGAGGTTCATGTTATTGACAGCTTCCTAGATACCACCAGAATTGATGGGTAATAAACTTTACACTATTATGAATAAGGCGACAGAGTTACGTCAACTACCATTATAAACATCTTTGTTACATTTTGTAGTGACAATCTACTGGAACCAAACAAGGATGGCCGGGGTGCATATGTCAACCCGGAGCACATAATTTCTCTATTGTTTGGAAAAGAATTAGAAGCAGCTATAATTGATATGTTCATTCTTCTAATGCGAAGAAAAACAGAGGATGAACCATCCAAATATTATGACTATGATTGTCTACTTGCCTACGGCAAGGTTTGTACTCCATTTGTAGTATTCCACCTCCATTTAAACTGAACATATGACTATTATATTAGTGTTCTCCTTACTATTTGTAATAGGGATGGATAATGGGGTGGAACGAGGTAAAAAAAATAACATAATATTTGGACCACATTCTGAAGACACTGCAGAAACCTCTAAATGACATAGACATGATCTTCTCTCCAATGCATTTTATAAATCATTGGGCATTGCTAGTCATTAATATTAGAGCTAAATAGTACCAACTTTATGACTCAATGATCTAGCACCCTAAACATGATTTCCAGCGCTATGTAAGTGCTCGTACTCCTCCAGACAATCTTTCATTTGTCATTCATCTAAATGTGTGCAAGTGGTTCTATGTATGTAAGTCTGTAAGTATATCGACAACTTGTAGTTCATAACTATGTAAGTATGTAACTTACTGATTAACTTCACTAACTATGTAACTATGTATGTCAGTAAGTATCTCAGCAACTCATACTTTATAACTATGTAAATATGTCATTTTGTAGCCATGTAAGTGTGTAGCTTACAGAGTTACTTCACTAATTATGTTAGTATGTGCTACATAATTACATTAGTCTGCATGCAAGAAAGTTGTAAGTAAGTCTGTAAATATGTATTTGATGTTCACTTATGTATCTTTTTTTTTTACTGTAGGTCAATTTTCTAAAAAAAATGTTTTCTTCAACTCTTTGGCCTTGATACTACAGAATGGCCGGTCGTAATTCCAAGCCCTTGTCCACAACAAGGATCTGGGGACGGCTGTGCCCTTTTTGTTTGCAAATACATGAAGTGTTTATCACAAAAGAGCATAATTGGTTTCCCTTTCTCCCAGGTATGGTTCTTAACAGATGTATATACTCTACATCTTAGCCTACCCAAATATTTCTATATTCTCATTCATTTATAATGACATAGGCTGACATGGACATCTTTCGAAGGAAGCTTGCATGGGCCATTATTCAAGAGGTCAATGAGCAGAAGGCACAGGAAATGGTTTGTGAACAGGCTGAGGAGAAAGATGATTAATTATTGAATGACGCATAAACATTGTTCCCTGTTTATTAACTTTAAAACAATGTTTCTATGCAAGCATGTATGTCTACAAATGTGCGCAACTATTTTTTTTGTAAGTCTTTAAGTGATGATGTGTATGTATGTAAGTGTTTAAGTACATGCCTCTATATGTGTTTTATTAAGGAAAATTTTCTTGCGAGAATTAATAATTGGTTGCTAGCATGAGTGCATCACAAACGTATAAAATTACAACTTACATACTTACAGAGGTAGTAAATCTGTAAGCGTGTAGGTCCACCAGAACACAAACTACATTCGGTCCGTAAGTCACAATACCTTTTATTGCAGCACAAATTGCATTAAGTTTGGAAACAATATGGATCAAAATATCATTACTTTAAAGCAGTACTGACTTAACAAAGTCATAACAATACTCTAACCAGTGCTTAGAAAAACAAAGACAAACTCAAACACTGTGTGCACGTATCCCACTTCTCCACCAATGAATCTTCAAAAATCGTCAGTTTTGCCCATTCTCCAAACACGTATGAGGACGAACATGATACATACGCCTCTTCCTACAATATGACGTACTTGGTACAGACATGCCTGAGGAACGAACAGCTATAGAGCTGCAAAAAAACCATCGTATCATATGAATAATGCACAACCAAGTCATTCATGCATACAAACTTTCAAAAAGTGTAATACCCTCGAATTTTAATATCGTGATTTACTTAGAAATTCTTGTTTATGCAAACTAATTAGACTTAAATTGAGATATTTAGGATTAAGAATGTGTTTATGACACATTATCATACATTGGTACCACTTTCGGTCGTGCGCACCCCGACAAGGCGACACCGGAATTCTGTAACAAAAATGAAATCCGAGAACACAATAATTCTTAGAAAAATGTGGTGATATCAGAAATGTAAATATCCAGAATTGTTGACGTACGGATTTCGGGATTAAGCCGATGTAACTATTTTTCGGGTGATTTTTCACCTAGTGGAAAATAAAATCTAAAAATTGAACTAAAATCACCATAATTTGTAGAACATTTTCATTAGCCTATGGTTGAAATTTTAACATAAACGGACATCATTTGAGTATATAAACATGAGGATTATTAGGTCAGCTGATTTATTGGCCATTTACGGTGGTTATTTTTCTTGGGATTAAAAAGGTGCTTATGTGTTGGATGGTGGTTAAGCCACAAAACATGGGGTAGAAGCTTACACGCTTATACCTTGTGTGTTAGGCTATGAAGCTGCATGGTAAACGTGTAAGTTGTAAAAACCAAAGGGTTTTTACAACAACACATAGGGGATTTGCGTGTCAACCTGCATGGATTGCATAAGGGTTATAAAAACTCTCCAACACCCATCGTGTGCACTTTTCCCATCACATGCCCTTGCACCCTTTAGCTCTCGTTCCTGCTGTTGCTATCTCTATTGGGGCTATAGCTGCTGGAGTATAGAAACGGCTGGTCGTGGTTGCTATTATACCTTCTCCTGCTGATAATTGTCTCCTCATTTGCACATGTCGAAGCTTCTACCTGTGTGGTTTTCCTGCTCTTCTTCCTGCTACTGTGGATTTTTTTACGTGAAGGAGAAGAATAACCTTTGTTCTCTTCCAATCAAGTAGGTTCCTTTCTCTAATTCCTCTTCAGTTTTCTATTTTCATGCATGTAGTTCTTTATCCTTAAAAACTTATGTTTCCTATTTGTCTTCGGTTCTGTGGAAATTCTCCTCTTCTTGTTCCTTCTTCTACTAGAGCCTCAGAGTTTGAGTGTCTACCTTGGTTCTTGTCACAAGGATTAGTAAAACTTTCATAAGACTCTAATTATTGTTCATGTCTTAAGAAGTAGATTTTGTTCTTAATATGAATTTTGTTTCAGCTTTGAGAAGGAATTATGTGTAGGAGTAGATATGTTCCTACAAAGTCTTTTCCTACAAGTTCCCAATTTTATGTTATTCATATGCAAAGCTTGGACTCCTATTGTCTATGCTTCTTTCCTTCATATAAGTGATGTTTAGAACTATGTACAAGACCCTCTTTGATGTGTTAAACATATTTGGATTCATAGGAACCTTTAAAAGAGTCTTTAGAGTTGTGTAGATCTATTTCTAGAAGCTGGACTCGCCGCTGTCGACAGATGGAAGTCATCTGTCAACAGGCCTCAAGCTCCCAGAACCCAAACCTTCTGAAAAATCAGTAGCTGTCGACAGATAGCTCTTATCTGTCGACATATGACTTTTTTCTGTCGACAGACATTGTTCAAATTCCAGAAACATGGTTCTGGAAACCAGTAGTTGTCGACAGCTACCTTCTAGCTGTCGACAGATGCTGCCCTATTATGTTTCAGCACCTATTCTTGTCCCATCCTCTGAAGACTCTCTGTATTATTGACCCCACAAGTTGTTATCTCATTTTCTTGGACTCTAAACTACTTTATTACCAAGATGATTTGATTAATCTTCAATCAAACTATCCTTGAATTTCTATCCCTATTGTGCTCATGAAATGTAACTTATGATCTGAAGATAGTGTTCTCTTTAAAGAGGGTTTAGGATCACTTGTGATAGCACTAGTCACTTGTGATCAGCTGTGAGCGATAGTTTGTAGGTAAATCCAAGTCAATGGATTGACGATGGTGGGTAATAGACCATGTTCTTGCGCAATGAACAAGATCTAAGGTGCTGGAATCGCCTAGGCACTGAGGATATATTTACGTTATTTAGTAACCTCTTGAGAGCAGTATGATGCTTGTCGAATTCGTTTCCAAATCAAGTTATGATATGAACTTTGAAAGACATATATGACTCTTGTTCTGAATTTTGTTTGAGCTCGTTATGAAATCAAATTGAGCTATATGTTTTTGTTAAGTATGACATTCATGAGCAAATGTGTTTTTGATCCATATGCGCTTACTTTCACCTACTGAGTCCTCCGACTCATGCCTTTGTTTCCTCCAAACCTTTCAGATTGAATGTGTGTATAATCTCAGCTACAGATGAATCTCAATTCCGCTGTGGAAGATGAAGAAATGGAGAAGAATAGCATAGTCTAATGAGAGATTTTATTGTACTAATAAAACTTTAGAGATAAGAATCTTGGTTTATGTAAATAATAAGTATTAATACTTTGTTACCTTGTGATGTATAATATGTTCAAAGATGCCTTTGTGGAATGGTTTGCCAATTTTGTGCATTTCACGGATTTGTCTACCCATAACGAAATTTGTCAGCGTAACCTCTCTTCCGATCAAAAGTTATGTGATATGTATATGTATGTGTGTGGTCGGGAGAGGGTGTTACAGATGTGGTATCAGAGCAAGGTTATGGGTAATAGATATCTCTGTGATCGTTTTCACAAAGGAAACAAATAAAAATATTTATGTGTATTCTAGAATTTCTAAAGATCATTTTGGTTCTTAAAACTTAAGTGGCTAGTATGAATTAATTGGATGTGTTTGATGGTGTTCCAGGAAATGGCAGACAAAGGGAAAGCTATCGACACATCCAGTGGGAATAGACTTGAGGAGATTGAGAAAGGTTCGAGGGAGGAAGTCCCTAATAATCCATCGGCCAGAAACTCTCAAGAAGGAAGTGTTGGGACTCCTGATTTTGCTACTTTTATGCAGTCATTCGAGAGGTTAGTGCAGACTCTAATGAGGAATCAACAGGACATGAGTGGACAAAGAATTTCTGGAGCATCTCTATTAGAAAATTTTAAGAAGATGGGACCTCCAGCCTTCAAAGGAAATAGTCAACCTGAGATTGTAGAAGGATGGGTTAGAGAGATGGAAAAGATATTTAAGGCAATTATATGTGAAGAAGAAGACAAAGTTACATTGACAACTTATATGCTTCAGGATAGAGCAGATGAATGGTGGCAGTCTATCATGAGAAATGCGTTCAAAAATAGAGGGGATAACATTAGTTGGGAAGAATTCTTAAGAGAGTTGTATGAAAAATACACTCCACCACACATCAATGATAGAAAAGAAGTGGAATTTTTACAGTTGGAGCATAAAGACATGACGGTGGCAAAATATGAGACCAAATTCACTAAACTGGAAAAGTATGCACCTCACATTTTTGACAATGAACTCAGAAGGGTAAAGAAGTTTGCGAGAGGATTGAAACCTAGTGTGAGGAGCAGGGTAGCTCCATTAGATCCCCAGAGCATGACAGTGACACTAAAGACTACGTTTATAGTGGAATCTGAGTTTATAAAGTATATGAAAAACAAAGAAACCAATGGGGGTAAGAAGAAAAATTTGTATGCCAAGGAAACGAAAGGTCAGAAGTGAAAGATTGATCCAATTAAGCAGCAGGGAGAACAGAAAAAGAGTTGGCCCGTGTGTGCTCAATGTGGAGGAAAACACCCCGGTGATGAATGCTGGAAAGTAGCGGGAAAATGTTATGGATGTGGTCAGAAAGAACATCTGATTAGGGATTGTCCACTCAAAGCAGATCAATCAAAAGCACCAAAGCCACAACCCTACTCTCAGCAAGCCCCAAGACAACCACCAAAAAAGCTAGAGTCTTTGCTCTGACAAAGGAGGAAGCCCAAGACACCCCCACTGTGGCTGAAGGTATTCTCCTGACTGAAAATATGTATGCTAGAGTATTATTTGACCTTGGAGCTACTCACTCTTTTATTTCTCGGGTATTTGTTAATTCTATATATCAGAAACCAGAGAAATTGGTAGGAAGTATGGTACTTGACTGTCCTACTGGTCAAATAGCTATTCTTACTTCTGTCATCCCTGAAGTAAATTTGAAAATAGGAGAGCATGAACTTACTGCATATGTATATGTATTGGATAACATGCAAGATTTTGACATTATACTGGGAATGGATTGGTTAGCAGAAAATCATGCATTACTAGATTGTCATAAGAAAGTTTTAACATTTAAAAGGTCGGGATTAGCAGATTTCAGCTATACATGCCCAAAGAATAATGGAAACAAGAAGACTATATCAGCACTTAAAGCCATGAAATGGCTGAGAAGTGGTTGTCAAGGTTATCTGGCAAGTGTGATGGCCATATCAAATGAGCATAAACAGATATCAGTTCAAGATATTGATGTTGTGAATGAATTTCCAGATGTGTTCTCAAGTGATCTATCTGGATTACCTCCCAATAGGGAAATTGATTTTGCTATTAAACTTTTGCCTGGAACTTTACCCATATCTATAGCTCCTTATAGAATGGCACCAGCTGAGTTGATAGAATTAAAGAAGCAGTTGCAAGATTTGTTAGACAAAGGTTTTATTAGACCAAGTGTGTCACCACAGGGAGCTCCGGTATTATTTGTAAGAAAGAAAGATGGATCCCTCAGATTATGTATTGATTATAGAAAGTTGAACCAAGTCAAAATCAAGAATAAATATCCATTACCTAGAATTGATGATTTATTTGATCAACTTCGGTCTGCCACAATATTCTCTAAGATTGATCTAAGGTCTGGATACCATCAATTGAGAGTTAAAGAAGATGAAATTCCTAAGACCGCATTTAGAACCAGATATGGACACTATGAGTTCTTAGTATTGCCTTTTGGATTGACTAATGCACCTGCGGTATTTATGGATTTGATGAATAGGGCATTCTAGCCTTATTTGGACAACTTTGTGGTGGTGTTTATAGATCATGTGTTGATATATTCATCTAATGAAGAAGAACATAAAGAACATTTGAGAATTGTACTACAAACCTTAAGGAATCATCAATTATATGCTAAGTTAAGTAAATGTGAGTTCTGGCTCAAAGAAGTGAACTTTTTGGGCCACGTGATTTCTGGAAAAGGTGTGGCAGTAGACCCAAGTAAAATTAAAGCAATTCTGAATTGGGAAAGACCCAAGAATCCATCAGAAATCTGAAGTTTCTTGGGATTAGCTGGTTACTATAGAAGATTTATTGAAGGTTTTTCTTTCATAGCTACGCCTTTGACTCAGTTAACCAGAAAAGAAATACCTTTTGTGTGGAATGAGAAATGTGAGGCTAGTTTTCAGGAATTAAAAGGAAAGCTTACCACATCTCCGGTTCTTACTTTACCTCAAGGATCGGGAAAATTTATAGTGTACACGGATGCATCTCAAAGAGGAATTGGATGAGTTCTTATGCAACATGAGGAAGTGGTAGCGTATGCCTCTAAACAACTAAAAGATCATGAAAGGAATTATCCAGCCCATGATCTAGAATTGGCAGCAATTATACACGCCTTGAAAATCTGGCGCCACTATTTGTATGGGGAACAATTTGAAGTTTATACTGACCATAAGAGTTTAAAATACATATTTTCTCAGAAAGAACTGAATTTAAGACAAAGGAGATGGTTAGAATTTTTGAAGGATTATGATTTTACAGTAAATTACCATCCGGGTAAAGCTAATGTAGTTGCTGATGCTTTGAGCAAAAACAAATCAAGAGCACTACAATTGCACCAACAGTGGAAAGAAATGACAGATTTGATCGAATACTCACTAAGGTATGGTGCAGAAAAGTTGATACTGGCACAATTGACAGTAAGGTCAATATTACTAGATAAAATTGGTGAAGCACAGAACCAAGATCAAAAATTAAAAGAGATGGTAAACAAACCAGGATACATCAGAGATAGTCAAGGAATGATCAAGTTTCAAAATAGAATATGTGTACCGGAAAACGAAGAAATCAAAAGAGAATTATTGAAGGAAGGGCACAAATCTCAGTATTCGATCCATCCTGGTAGCTCTAAAATGTATCAGAATCTGAAAAAGCAATTTTGGTGGCATGGAATGAAAAAGGACATAGCAGAATTTGTGAGTAAATGTTTAACATGTCAACAAATAAAGGCTGAGCACCAGACGCTAGCAGGGCCTATGTAACTAATTGAAATTCCAGTATGGAAATGGGAGTAGATAACTATAGACTTTGTAATGGGTTTGCCAAAGACAAGGAAGAAGCATGATACTATTTGGGTAATTGTGGATAGATTAACTAAATCAGCTCATTTTCTAGCAATTACAAAGACACAATCATTGGAAGATTTGGCTCAATTGTATATAAAGGAAATAGTGAGACTTCATGGAATTCATTTGTCAATAATTTCATATAGAGATCCAAGGTTCACTGCTAGATTTTGGAAAAGTTTGCAGGCAGCCATGGGTACACAATTAAAATTTAGTTCAACATATCATCCACAAATCGATGCCAATCAGAAAGAACTATCAGAACACTCGAAGATATGCTAAGAGCCTGTAGTTTGGATTGTAGGGGTGTCAATTGGGCCGGGCCGGCCCGGAGGCCCGCAAGCCCGGCCCGATTTTAACCGGGCTTGGGCCGGGAAAATAAGCCCATTAAAGTTTTTTGGCCCGGCTCGGCCCGGTCCGGAAAAAAATAGGGCCGGGCTTGGGCTTTGTGAGGCCCGACCCGGTCGGCCCGCCGGCCCAAAAAATATAAATATAATTTATATTAAGTATGAATTTTATACTTAGAAAGAGAATTATATATATTTTTTCTACAATAAATCTACTAAAAAACATAATCTTTTACAAGTTAAATATTAATATAGATATAAGTAAAATATATATTATTTTTTATAGATATATTATAGTAGATATATTAAAATTATATATTATATAAATAAAAATAATATTTTTCCGGGCTTTCGGGCCGGGCCGGACTTTTTCGGGCTTTTCCTGGGCCGGGCCGGGCCACCCATACCGGGCCTAACCCCGGGCCTGGGCCGGGCCCGGGCCGCCTTTTAAAAAATCGGGTCTGGGCGGGGCCTAGCAAGGCCCGGTCCAGGCACGGCCCATTGACACCCCTATTGGATTGGCGTGGTAGCTGGGATCACTATAAGAAAATACGCTATTTCCGACGGACTTAATCCGTCGGAAATCCGACGGTATTCCGTCGGAAAAGGCGCCTTCCGACCGCTTTCTGTCCAAAGCTCGTCGGAAACTGTCTGTCGGAAATATTTGGTCAGAAATTTCCTACGGATGAAAATTCCGTCGGAATTCGGTCGAAAACTCCGACAGATAAATCCATCGGAAAAGCCGTCAGTATTTACCGACGGTAATTCCATCGGTAAATAAGTCGGTATTTCGGTCCGCAAATACTGACACATTTTCAGTCGGAAAATATCCGTCAGTATATTCCGACAGAATTACCGACGGTGTTTTTTCGTCGGTAATTTATCAGTTCCGACGGATACCTATCCGTCGGTAAATCCATCGGAAAATACACCATATTTTTTTTTAAATAGGCAAATAAAAATGATTTGTCAACATTGCTACAATGTCAAACCTGCTACAATATTCATAAATTTAACAAATACTCACAATCAACATAAAATCATAAAATATAATAAATATAAAATCATATAGAATAATGAATACAAAAATCAAGATAGATCTACTGGATCGTCTGCTGTCCCTGCCTCGTCATCGTCTGGAGCTGGATCCTATATTAAAACAAATTAAAATGAGAAACATTAATAATAAATAAAAGACATACATTATTTTCAAAAATAAAATTTAAAACATGTGATTATTTCTCAAGTTTAATACAATACTATTTTTAGATCCATCATTTTCTTGGGTGTTTTTACATCCGTCCTTTGAATGTCCAACCCAATTCGGAGATCCAAATTAGATTCCTTCAGTTCCCACACGTCACTTTAACCCACCCGATCATGTCGGAGAAAACGGCACGTCGATCGGATCCCTATTTAGGATTTTAGACCCCCGGGTTGCGTGTTTTAACCATTTATATATGCTTGGCCGTGTTTTTAGATCCGTCCTTTGAATGCCCAACCCAATCCGGGGATCCAAATTGGATTCCGTTAGTTTCTACACGCCACTTTAATCCACCCGGTCGTGTCGAAGAAAACGGCACGTCGATCGGATCCCTGTTTGGGATTTTGGACCCCCGGGTTGTGTGTTTTAACCTTTTATATATACTTGCCCGTTTTTAGATCCGTCCTTTGAATGCCCAACCCAATCCGGAGATCCAAATTGGATTTCTTCAGTTTCTACACGTCACTTTAACCCACCCGGTCGTGTCGGAGAAAACGGCACGTCGATCGGATCCCTATTTGGGACTTTAGACTCCCGGGTTGCGTGTTTTAACTATTTATATATGCTTGACTGTGTTTTTAGATCCGTCCTTTGAATGCCCAACCCAATCCGGGGATCCAAATTAAATTCCGTCAGTTTCTACACGTCACTTTAACCCACCCGGTCGTGTCGGAGAAAACGGCACGTCGATCGGATCCCTATTTGGGATTTTGGACCCCCGGGTTGCGTGTTTTAACCTTTTATATATACTTGCCCGTTTTTAGATCCGTCCTTTGAATGCCCAACCCAATCCGGGGATCCAAATTGGATTCCGTCAGTTTCTACACGCCACTTTAACCCACCCGGTCGTGTCGGAGAAAACGGCACGTCGATTGGATCCATATTTGGGATTTTGGACCCCCGGGTTGTGTGTTTTAACCTTTTATATATGCTTGCCCGTTTTTAGATCCGTCCTTTGAATGTCCAACCCAATCCGGGGATCCAAATTGGATTCCGTCAGTTTCTACACGTCACTTTAACCCACCCGGTCGTGTCGGAGAAAACGGCACATCGATCGGATCCCTATTTGGGATTTTGGACCCCCGGGTTGTGTGTTTTAACCTTTTATATATATTTAATTGTTTTTAGATCCGTCATTTGAATGCCCAACCCAATCCGGAGATCCAAATTGGATTCCGTCAGTTTCTACATGTCACTTTAACCCACCTAGTCGTGTCGGAGAAAACAGCATGTCGATCGGATCCCTATTTGGGATTTTGGACCCCCGGGTTGTGTGTTTTAACCTTTTATATATACTTGCCCATTTTTAGATCCGTCCTTTGAATGCCCAACCCAATCCGGAGAACCAAATTGGATTCCGTCAGTTTCTACACGTCACTTTAACCCACCCGGTCGTGTCGGAGAAAACGGCACGTCGATCGGATCCCTATTTGGGATTTTAGACCCCCGGGTTGCATGTTTTAACCATTTATATATGCTTGACCGTGTTTTTAGATCCGTCCTTTGAATGTCCAACCCAATCCGGGGATCCAAATTGGATTTCGTCAGTTTCTACACGTCACTTTAACCCACCCGGTCGTGTCGGAGAAAACGGCACATCGATCGGATCCCTATTTGGGATTTTGGACCCCCGGGTTGTGTGTTTTAACCTTTTATATATATTTAATTGTTTTTAGATCCGTCATTTGAATGCCCAACCCAATCCGGAGATCCAAATTGGATTCCGTCAGTTTCTACATGTCACTTTAACCCACCTAGTCGTGTCGGAGAAAACAGCATGTCGATCGGATCCCTATTTGGGATTTTAGACCCTCGAGTTGTGTGTTTTAACCCTTTATATATGCTTGACCGTGCTTTTAGATCCGTCATTTCAATGCCCAACCCAATCCGGAGATCCAAATTGGATTTCGTCAGTTCCCACACGTCACTTTAACCCACCCGGTCGTGTTGGAGAAAATGGCACGCCGATCCGATCCCTATTTGGGATTTTGGACCCCCGGGTTGTGTGTTTTGACCCTTTATATATACTTGGGTATTTTTTAGATCCGTCATTTCAATGCCCAACCCAATCCGGAGATCCAAATTAGATTCCGTCAGTTCCCACACGTCACTTTAACCCACCCGATCGTGTCGGAGAAAACGACACGCCGATCCGATCCCTATTTGGGATTTTGGACCCCGGGTTGTGTGTTTTGACCCTTTATATATACTTGGGTGTTTTTTAGATCCGTCATTTCAATGCCCAACCCAATCCGGAGATCCTAATTGGATTCCGTCAGTTTCCACACGTCACTTTAACCCACCCGGTCGTGTCGGAGAAAACGGCATGCCGATCCGATCCCTATTTGGGATTTTGGACCCCTGGGTTGTGTGTTTTGACCCTTTATATATACTTAGGTATTTTTTAGATCCGTCAATTGAACGCCCGACCCAATCCGGGAATCCAAATTCGAATCCGTCAGTTCGCACACGTCACGTTAACCCACCCGGTCATGTGGGAGAAAACGACACACCGATCAGATCCCTATTTGGGATTTTGGACCCCCGGGTTGTGTGTTTTAACCCTTTATATGTAATTTGTTATTTTTTAGATCCGTCAATTGAACGCCCATCCCAATCCTAAGTATATGAAATTAATACTAATACTGACCTGAGCTGCTGACTGTGTGGGGCGTACTCCCTGCATTATTGAGATGAACTGCTGAACCATATCGCTGAACTGCGTCTGTAGTTGTACCCGCTGCGTCTCTAGCTCTACCCGCTGCGTCTGTAGCTCTACACGTAGCTCCTCCCGAATGATGCCTCTAATGTCCTCTACACCACTGACGAGCGGCGCAGAAGATGAACTCGCGTGTGTCGGGGGAGCGATCGAACTGTCATATGAGGACAACACTCGATGAGTATCCAGGCTGTCCCCAAAGCCATACACTCGACCCTTCCTCGGCACTCCCGCTGCCTCGACCCAAGCGTCCGCATCCAAATCTGGCTGGGGAGTGCCCTCTGTGTAGCGCTCCGCCATCGTCCTGTCGTACGTCTCCTGTAAAATAATTTAAAATTAAATTATTGAAAACAAATTACTTTAATATCATAATTGAATTCATAATTTAAAGCTTGACTTACAGCAATCGTGCGAGCACTCTCGGTAATATAGTCATCCGTCCCCTTCCGCTTATGAGTCCGGTCAAATAACTCGCGGAAAGTAGGGGCACGCTTCAGGTCGTGATGCTTAAAATTCAACAAAATTAGTTAGTTTCACAATAATAATCCATATGTATATATGAATCGAACAATAAAATACTTACCAATTTTTTACTGTGGGTCGCATAAGATACGGATCCACTAGTATGCACATTCTTCTTCGGTTGAGTTGCTCTGTTGCGTATTACCGCCTGTGACCGCTGCTGCCATGGTCCAGCAGCCCAACGCTCGCAAAGGGACTCCCAATAGTCCCTCCGCATCCAAACAGGGCCGTAATCCACCCAAGCCATAGGATCCCGGTTGCCTGTGGTCTTCATTGCCTTGTCCCGTACCTCCCACATCGACTTTCTTAAATTAGTATGGGCCATAATCTCCCAGACGGCTCGAGCTCGAGGGAGATCCTCGGGTCTCGTGAATGCGAACCTCTGCTGTAAAGAAATAAAATTAATCAACGTTCTGTAATAAACCCAAATTAATAATAATTGAATAAATGACTTCAACTCTTCTAAAAAATAAAAATACCGTAAACATGTCAAATAATAAATCCCGGACTGGCACCGGGAAGTCTCTCCATGCATCCACTGGTTCTGGAATATGTGCGTGGACCAGCGTCGTAATATAGCGGGAAGCAGGACTGGGATCTATCTTCCCCCTGCAATTCCACATTAATTTTCTACATGAAATGTATATCCTAAATAACAAATACAGTAACACTGAGATGATGAACTTTACCCTGAGATCCAGCATGGTTGTCATCCCGGTAGCTGAGGCCCCTCCTCAGCTGCTGGATGCTGGCTCTCCACCTCTGTTGAAAACAATTTAGTACACTATTATTGTATAAATTGCAAGAGACCAAACATACTAATCTATTGAAATATACGTTTACCTTGTGGTGAGACGTTTACCTTGTGGTGAGGAAGAAGACGAAGGTGGCACTGCTCGGATGGTCGGCAGGGAGGCGGTCCCTGCAAAATTTTATACACATTAGAAATTATGAATTTCAAATAAACAACAATATAGAAATTTACCTGTCGCTGGGACGACGGGCGTGGACGGGGAGGCAGTCCCTGCAAAATTGTATGTACGTTAGATCTCGTTAATTTAATATACGTAAATAATATCCATTTTTTAGTACAAATGCATATACCTGTCGCTGGAATGACCGGCGCGGACCTGGACGCAGACGTGGATGGGGAGGCAGTCCCTGCAAAATTGTATGTACGTTAGTTCTCGTGAAATCAATATAAACAATAATACCCATATGGTTTTTTGTGTACATATGCATATACCTGTCGCTGGAATGACCGGCGCAGACCTGGAGGCAGACGTGGACGGAGAGGCAGTCCCTGCTTTCTTGTATGTACGTTAGTTCTCATGCATTTAATATGAAAAATAAATTCTAGAATATTGTGTTTACACATACGTATACCTGTCGTGGACAGGGTCGCGGACCCTCTGCCAACGGACGTGGCAACCGTCTGACTGCGTCCTCTACGTACCATATCTCTATTGATACAAATAAAGATATAGCAAGTCATCAGCACTCAATTTGAAGTAGCAATTTATTATGAACATGTAATTAACAACAACACCAATTTCTTACAAAATATGTAGTATATTATCTATATTCATCATCAGATGCTGAAGACATGTTTAATTCAGCATCATCTTCATCATCATCCTGTAATTCATCCTCATCATCCTGGGTGTCTTCCTCCACATCAGACTCCACCTCCCGCTCAGCGACATTTGGGTCAACTTCTTCTTGTTCGTTATCCTTATGTAAGCAAATTGTTTCATTTATATCATGAACATTGTACTGCGTAGAAGCTGCCAACTCTTCTGCGTCACTCCGATCTGATTGGAAAAAGTTGTCATTAACACCTTCGAGCTCATCATCAGTCGGGAGAAGCTCATACTCAGGGAATAGTCTTGATTTCACTCTACATGCAGCCCACCAATCTCTTAATTTGAGGGATGTATAATTTGAATAATAAACTTGTTGGGCTTGTGCCGTCAGGATGAATGGCTCATATGTACTCAATTTGGACTTATGCTTCACATCGATTAATCCATATGTTGTGTCATGACGAATAGATGTCGGATCAAACCAATGACACTTGAACAGAAATACATTGTTGTCTTGTCCCAAAAATTACAGTTCAATGACTTCTTCGAGAATGCCATAATAGTCAATTTCATTTTCATTGTAGGCACTTCCCTTCACACATACGCCGCTGTTCATCGTAGACTTATTCCATCCATAATCTCTCGTGTGAAATCTGTATCCATTCACAATGTAGCCTGGATAGACACGTACAATCTTCGAGGGGCCAAAACTGATCTGTTGTACTCTTGAATCGGGAATGAAGTCTTGTTCAACCTATTATGAGATAAATAGACAAACATTGAATAAATGACTTCAACTCAGTCTGCATAAAAACATAACACTTATGTTTCAAAATAATTAGACACATACTCGAGATCTTAACCAAGTAGGAAAAGACTTCTCCCGTTCCTTTTCAACCTGCACGTAAGTTAGACGTGGATTCCGTCGCAATATGACCGAGTCAAACTCTCTGCAATGTAAATGTCACACAACCGTTAAGTTCTGCAGCAATGCACGCAAATGATGACGAATAAGCGTGGAGAGCTTACTGAATGTATGGGTCTAGTTCTTCGCAATTCATGAACACATAGATCTCCGCAGCTACCAACTCTCTGTCTTGGAGTGCGCGAGTAGAAGAAGATCTGAACACCCGTCCGGGACACTTGAATACAGAGAGTCAGTCTGACACCTCGGAATCTCCACCATCATCATTACGTGGAGGTTGAGTGCGTCGGGTTCGTATTTCTGTGTCAAAGTACATCGAACAGAAGTTCGATATCTCCTCAATGAGGTACACCTGAGTAATGGAGCCCTCAACTTGTGCTTTGTTGCGGACTTTCATCTTAAGATCGTGCATGCACCTACGACAATAATTCAAATGCATACATAAGTAATATAAAAGATCGTCGTAATGGCAATAAATTGAGATGTAGAAATATACCTCTCAAACGGATACATCCATCGAAATTGTACTGGTCCTCCGACCCTTGCCTCATATGGTAAATGGATGATCAGGTGCTCCATTGAATCAAAGAATGCTGGAGGAAATATCTTCTCTAATTTGCAGACTGTCTGAATTATATTTTGCTCCATATTTTGCAAGTCATGAATTTTGAGTTCTGATGCAGATAAAATCCTGAAGAATTGACTCAGCTCAGTCATTGCTCCCCATATTTGTTTCGGCAACAACTCACGAAAAGCAAGAGGCATCAGTCTTTGCATGAAAACATGGCAGTCATGACTCTTCATTCCGTATATTTTTCCCTCGTTGACATTTACACAACGCGTAATATTCGAGACATATCCATCCGGAAATCTCAATTGCTTTAACCATTGCAGCACTTCCTTAATCTGTCTGGCCTCAAGCACATATGCAGCTTTAGGTTGCACCACTTTTCCTTGAACATGTTGTAGCTCTAGTTCTGGACGTTTGCAAAGTACTTTCAAATCGAAACGTGCATTGACGTTATCCTTCATTTTGCCTTTAACGTCCATAACTGTGTTGAACACATTATCAAAAACATTCTTCTCTATATGCATGACGTCTAGGTTATGACGTATCAAAAGTGTTGACCAATAAGGCAATTCCCAAAAAATACTTTGCTTCACCCAATTGTTATCCTTCCCAAAGCCAGAGATTTGTCGGGTACTACCAGCCAGTTGTGTTACAGTCGGTAAGTTCTGGACCCGCCTCGCCATGTTTCCACCAGACACCCGTTTCATATCTACCTCCTCCATCACAGTTGTATTTTTCATAAAAGAATCATTTTGCTTTTCG
The DNA here is from genome assembly GCA_014218235.1 of Colocasia esculenta. Classification (NCBI taxonomy): domain Eukaryota; kingdom Viridiplantae; phylum Streptophyta; class Magnoliopsida; order Alismatales; family Araceae; genus Colocasia; species Colocasia esculenta. Next base: position 24,309,330 of record CM024763.1, on the reverse strand, counting down.
GAAAGGATGGTCACTGGGTAGAAACCGCTGATGACAATCGAACCAACAAGATTTTCCCCCAGATTTCAACACAAATGATTTAGAATCCTCCATGCAATAAGGACATGCCAACCTCCCATGTGTGCTCCAGCCAGATAACATGTCGTAGGCTAGAAAGTCACTTATTGTCCACATTAATGCAGCCTTCAGATTGAAATTCTGTTTTCTGGATGCATCATAAGACTGCACACCATCTAACCATAACAATTTCATCTCATCAATCAACGGTCTGAGATATATGTCTATATTCTTTCCTGGACTTTTTGGACCCGGAATCAGCAATGAAAGGAACAGATTCTCACGCTTCATGCACATGCCTGGCGGAAGGTTATACGGTGTTAGGAATACTGGCCAACATGAGTAAGATGCCACCGAGCCTCCGAAAGGATTGAAACCATCTGTGCATAAACCAAGCCGTACGTTGCGTGGATCCCTTGAGAAGTAAGGATGAGTACGGCTAAAATGAGCCCAAGCTTCACCATCGGCAGGATGACTCATTTCACCTTCGTCGCGACGGACTCTTTCCGCATGCCAAGTCATATGTCCAGCTATCCTCGAGGACATGAACAATCGCTGCAATCTAGGTGTGATATGAAAGTACCGCAATGACTTATACGGAACATCCTTCTGCTTTGACTTGTCCCCTCTCTTGGGCTTGAACCTATCATGCTTACAAATACAGCATGATGTCTTATCTGCTTCCTCTTTGTAGTACAGCATACAGTGATTCGGACATGCATCAATTTTCATAAACTAAGCCCCAAATCATTCACCATCTTCTTCGCACGGTAAAAGTCAGCAGGTAACCTCTCTGATTGAGGAAGCATGCTCTTGACCAGTAAGAGAAGCCGGTCAAAACAACTCTCGCTCATATGAAATTCAGATTTCAAATTCAATAGCTGCGACACTGCAGACAACCGTGTATGCTTCTCACAACCATCCCATAATGGCTCATCAGCATCTCGAAGTAACTGATAAAATATCTGAGTTGTATCATTCGGCACTTCTTCATTTGTTTGATCTTTATGAATATTGAACTCCGGACCAGCAGCATCGACAACCATGTCTACATACGTACTTGTGGAGGCAAAGTAATTAGCTGGTGCAGACGACTGAATATTCAACTCACCATGACACGACCATAACTCATAATGGCCAACAAATCCTCTCGTATACATATGATGCTGCACATCCCATGTCGATATCCACTTTCTGTTCTTACAAGCCGAACACGGACATCAGATGTTACCCATCGGATCAACTGCTACTGATGAATTACTCAATGCAAACTCAATAAAACTGTCAACTCCATCTTTAAACTCCTCGGTCACAACTCCATTCACTATTCCACGGTACATCCATGACTGATTCTCATAAGACATTTTTCCTACACAGATTAAATGTCATGTCCCGAGTTATAATCCAACACACCCTCACATCGTTCAAGTACCATACATATGATACATACGTTATATGGAGAGTCCCAGAGCTAATGGGTGAAATAAACGTTGACGTAAAGATAAATGAAGAGTAAGCATACATGAATATCAAATAAATTTGAGCACTATATAAATACTTAATGGTATTGAACATTAAAAAGAACACAAAGACTATTTGTTCATACAAACCGTGATGTCTTCATATTAGGCCACCACCACTTGATCGGCTCTTTATTCACCAGCTTCTTATTAGATTTCCTAGGTTTTGAACTAACCACTGATATCCCTAAATATAGTTTACTAAATACATCTCTTCGTACATAATGGGAAGACATAACTTTCAGAATGTCAAGCTCTTTGACACAATTATTTTCCACAAATTTTGACCAGTCTTTTCCACTAAATATGTACATACTACCACACCAACTACGTCGTAAGATTACAGAATATCGCAGTCCTTTTTCATCTTGAACAATAACAGATAATCTAATTTTATTTTCTAAACTTTGTATTTCTTCTTTCCGAATAATCTTTATGATTTTCTTCATCTTCTCTTTCACCAAAAGTAAACCATCATGCAATCTTCGAATATCCATCGGTAATATCTTTCGTTCAAACAAACACGTACTTTGATACGTTGGACATTTGTTCTTCTTTGAGTCTAATTTCCAATCATGAACTCTCATCACTAATTAGAAAAAAAATTTATAACAATTTATTCATGAGTAATTTAAAATATGAAATTAAATCATAATATGGTAAATATGAAAGAATCAATCAAATGACTACAAATAACTACAAAACATAAGTTGATCAACTCCCCACACTAGGTTTCTTTCCTGGATTTCTAACACTTTTTCATTAATTCCCTCAAGAGTTTCATACGAGCAGAATCATGCATGTGGGAATGGCAGCGGCAGCCCCACACTTGGGGTCATTTTGATATAGCCATTTTACTGGGAGTGTGAAGTGTAAATATGTGATTAAAATTAAATTGATTTTGAGGTGGTGATATATATAGACTAATTAGGAATATATATAGAAAATATCGAAGAGTATACTAGGATAACTTTGTCTGACCTCGACAAGTGGGGGGGGGGGGGTGGCCGGCGAGTGGGGGGGGTGGGGTGGGGGTGGGGGTGGGGGAGGAGCCAGGGACGGACCCAGAAATTTTGTTCAGTGAGGTCACTCTTTATAACCCCCCCCCCCCCCCCCCCCCAAACACAAAGTTTACATAGTTATTTGAACAAAAAAATATATTTCAGTGGGGTCACCCCCCTATAAAACCTCCCAAAACACATAATTTGCATGGTCATTTTAACCCCAAAAAATTTCAGTGGGGTCATGTGACCCCCATTGGCTTAACCCTGCATCCGTCCATGGGAGGAGGGGGCCGCAGGGGGGGGGAGGTGGAGTGGTCGCCGGCGGGGGGTGGGGTGGGGGTGCAGGGACGGGGAGGGGAACTGTGAGGGAAGGGGGGGCGGTGGCCCGGAGGGGAGGGGACTGTGGGCGGGGGGGGTGGGGGGGCCGATAGGGGGGGGGCTTGGACGGGAGGGGTAGGGGGGGTTGACAGGGGGGCGCTCGGACGGAAGGGGGAGGGGGGGTCGACTGGGGGGCGCTCGGACGGGAGGGAGAGGGGGGGTCGCCGGTGGAGGGGGGAGGGTCGCTGGTGGAGGGGGAGGGAGGGTGGGACGGAAGGGGGAGGGGGTGGGACAGAAGGGGGAGGGGGGTTGGGACGGGAGGGGGAGGTGGGGTCGACAGGGGGGAAGTCGTCGGTGGAGGGGAGGGGGAGGGGGTCGCCGGTGGCGGGGAAGGGAGGGGGGAATGGAGGAGGAGGGGGGGCTGGGACATACCTGCAGGCGGCGAGGCTGGCGGAGCACGGCGGCGACGAGCGGTGAGGCTGGCGGCAGCGGCGAGGTGCTTCGGTCGCGGCGGCGAGCGGCGAGCGTGGCGGCAGCGACGAGGGGTTTCGGTTAGGCTGGCGACGAGCGGCGTCGGTGACCGGCGGCGAGAGAGAGAGAGAGAGAGAGAGAGAGAGAGAGAGAGAGAGAGAGAGAGAGAGAGAGAGAGAGAGAGAGAGAGAGAGAGAGAAGAGAGAGAGAGAGAGAGAGAGAGAGAGAGAGAGAGAGAGAGAGAGAGAGAGAGAGAGAGAGCGAAAGGGGGGTTTTCGCGGGAGGAGAAAAGCTATTTTTCCGACTGTATTTCCGACGGAAATATGTCCGTCGGAATATCCGTCGTATACCGACGGATATTTCCGAAGGACATATTTCGGTCGGAACTTCCGACCGATTTTCCGACGGATATTTTTAGTCGGAATATCCGTCGGAATTACCGACGGAAAATAATCCGTCGGAAACATCCGTCGGTAATCCCGCAATTTCTTGTAGTGGATGATTATCTACCCTTAATTGAGTTTGCATACAATAATAGTTATCATACAAGTATTGGGATGGCACCATATGAGGCATTATATGGTAGACCTTGTAGATCACCCCTCTGTTGGGCAGAAGTGGGAGAAAAGAGTCTCATTGGGCCAGAATTAATTTAGAACTGCTCAGAGAAGATTAAATTAATCAGGAAGAGATTGCTAATAGCTCAAGACAGACAGAAGAAGTATGCTGATAGGAGAAGAAGGCCACTGGAGTTTAACGTAGGTGATCATGTATTTCTAAAGATCTCTCCAACCAAAGGTATCATGAGATTTGGTAAGAAAGGAAAGCTCAGTCCAAGATATGTAGGGCCTTTTGAAATATTGTAAAAAATAGGAGAAGTAGCATATCAGTTAGCTCTACCGCCCTTTTGGTCACACATTCATAATGTGTTTCACATATCTATGTTAAGGAAATACATAACGGATCCTTCTCATATAATCAGCCATGAAGATGTGGAAATATAGTCAGATTTAACCGTGCAAGAGGAACCCGTGAAAATATTGGACAGGAAAGAACGGGTTCTCAGAAACAAAGCACTTTCTATGGTGAAGATCTTATGGAAAAATGTACTCATGGAAGAAGAAACGTAGGAGTTAGAGCAAGAGATGAAAGAAAAGTATCAACAGCTATTCGGTAAGTAAATTTGCCAATTTCGAGGATGAAATTTATTTTAATAGGGGGAGAAATGTAATACCCTCGAATTTTAAATATCGTGATTTACTTATAAATTCTTGTTTATGCAAACCAATTAGACTTAAATTGAGATATTTAGGATTAAGAGTGTGTTTATGACACATTATCATACACTGGTACCACTTTCGGTCATGCGCACCCCGACAGGGCGACACCGAAATTCTGTAACAAAAATGAAATTCGAGAACACCATAATTCTTAGAAAAATGTGGTGATATCAGAAATGTAAATATATGGAATTGTTGACGTACGGATTTCGAGATTAAGCCGACGCAACTATTTTTCGGGTGATTTTTCACCCAGTGGAAAATAAAATCTAAAAATTGAACTAAAATCATCATAATTTGTAGAACATTTTCATTAGCTTATGGTTGAAATTTTAACATAAACAAACATCATTTGAGTATATAAACATGAGGATTATTAGGCCAACTGATTTATTGGCCATTTACGGTGGTTATTTTTCTTGGGATTAAAGGTGCTTACGTGTTGGATGGTGGTTAAGCCACAACACATGGGGTAGAAGTATACACACTTATACCTTATGTGTTAGGCTATGAAGCTGCATAGTAAACGTGTAAGCTGTAATAACCAATGGGGGATTTGTGTGTCAACCTGCATGGATTGCATGAGGGTTATAAAAACTCTCCAACACCCATCGTGTGCACTTTTCCCATCACATGCCCTTGCACCCTTCAGCTCTCGTTCCTACTGTTGCTATCTCTGTTGGGGCTGTAGCTGCTGGGGTATAGAAACTGCTGGTCGTGGTTGCTATTGTACCTTCTCCTGCTGATAATTGTCTCCTCAATTGCACCTGTCAAAGCTTCTACCTGTGTGGTTTTCCTGCTCTTCTTTCTGCTACTGTGGATTTTTTATGTGAAGGAGAAGAAGAACCTTTGTTCACTTCCAGTCAAGTAGGTTCCTTTCTCTAATTCCTCTTCAGTTTTCTATTTTTATGCCTGCAATTCTTCATCCTTAAAAACTTATGTTTCCTATGTGTCCCCGATTATGTGGAAATTCTCCTCTTCTTGTTCCTTCTTCTACTAGAGCCTCAGAGTTTGAGTGTCTACCTTGGTTCTTGTCACATGGATTAGTAAAACTTTCATAAGACTCTAATTATTGTTCATGTCTTAAGAAGTAGATTTTGTTCTTAGTATGAATTTTGTTTCAGCTTTGAGAAGGAATTACGTGTAGGAGTAGATATGTTCCTACAAAGTCTTTTCCTACAAGTTCCCAATTTTATGTCATTCATATGCAAAGCTTGGACTCCTATTGTCTATGCTTCTTTCCTTCATATAAGTGATGTTTAGAACTATATACAAGACCCTCTTTGATGTGTTAAACATATTTGGATTCATAGGAACCTTTAAAAGAGTCTTTAGAGTTGTGTAAATCTATTTCTGGAAGCTAGACTTACGGCTGTCGACAGATGGAAGTCATTTGTCAACAGGCCTCAAGCTCCTAGAACCCAAACCTTCTGAAAAATCAGTAGCTATCGGCAGGTAGCTCTTATCTGTCGACAGATGATCCTGATCTGTCGACAGATGACTTTGCCTGTCAACAGGCATTGTTCAAATTCCAGAAACATGGTTCTGGAAACCAGTAGTTGTCGACATCTACCTTCTAGCTGTCGACAGATGCTGCCCTGTTATGTTTTCAGCACCTATTCTTGTCCCATCCTCTGAATACTCTTTGTATTATTGATCCCATAAGTTGTTATCTCATTTTCTTGGACTCTAAACTACTTTATTAGCAAGATGATTTGATTAATCTTCAATCAAACTATCCTTGAATTTCTATCCCTATTGTGCTCATGAAATGTAACTTATGATCTGAAGACAATGTTCTCTTTAAAGAGGGTTTAGGATCACTTGTGATAGCACCAGTCACTTGTGATCAGCTGTGGGCTACAGTTTGTAGGTAAATCCAAGTCAATGGACTGACGATGGTGGGTAATAAACCCCGTTCTTGCGCAATGAACAAGATCCAAGGTGCTGGAATCGCCTAGGCACTGAGGATATATTTACGTTATTTAGTAACCTCTTGAGAGCAGTATGATGTCTGTCGAATTCGTTTCCAAATCAAGTTATGATATGAACTTTGAAAGACATATATGACTCTTGTTCTGAATTTTGTTTGAGCTTTTTATGAAATCAAATTGAGCTATATGTTTCTGTTAAGTATGACATTCATGAGCAAATATGTTTTTGATCCATATGCACTTACTTTCACCTACTGAGTCATCCGACTCATGCCTTTGTTTCCTCCAACCCTTTCAGATTGAAGATGTGTATAATCTCAGCTACAGATGAATCTCAATTCTGCTGCGGAAGATGAAGAAAGAGAGAAGAATAACATAGTCTAATGAGAGATTTTATTGTACTAATAAAACTTTGGAGAGAAGAAGCTTGGTTTATGTAAATAATAAGTATTAATACTTTGTTACCTTGTGATGTATAATATGTTCAAAGATGCCTTTGTGGAATCGTTTGTCAGTTTTGTGCATTTCACAGATTTGTCTACCCATAACGAAATTTGTCAGCGAAACCCCTCTTCCGATCAAAAGTTATGCGATATGTATATGTATGTATGCGGTCGGGAGAGGGTGTTACAAAAAGCACATGTAAATGTTTACCCTTCTTTGCAAGCAACCTACGTTAGCACATATTTCTCATTATGATTCTTATGCAATGAACGCATAATCTTTATGTCATCATTCATGTTTAAGCAAACGTGATATTTGACTTCTCCAGGTAACTAGTACTTAATACACCAATGAGGACCAATCAAATGCCATCTTTGGAATATCTGTTTCCTTATTTCCTCCATTCCCATATCATCTTGAACATAAAAAATGAAGGAATCGTTTCCAAATGCACATCGAACAGGAATCATGTTCCAAATTTCTTGAATCAAATAAGCTTGAGATGAACATGAGAGCATGCATGTTCGTAAATAGAGCAGGCGGTAAGTGAAAATTTAAAAGCATATGTAAAAGATAGAAGTACTTACAGATATAGGTAAAAAAAAATGGTTACTTACAGAATTTAACTATGCAACTACTTGAGAAGTTGTTACACAGTTACATAGTTAACTGTGTAACTACTTAGAAAGTTCTACTTGGAAAGTTGTTACACAGTTAACAAATACAGTACTTACAGATTTATGTACAAAGAAAGTAGGTAATTACATGCTTACGCAGTTATACAGTTAACTGTGTAACTACTTCGAAAGTTGTTACACAGTTAGAAATACAAATAGTTACACACTTACGTAGAAAAAAAAATGGTAATTACATACTTACACAGTTAACATATGTAACTACTTTTGAAGTTGTTACACAATTACTCAGTTACACAGTTACATGTGTAACAACTTTACCTGTGTAACTACTTCAAAAGTTGTTACACAGTTAACTGTGTAACTACTTGGAAAGTTGTTACACAGTTAATAAATACAATACTTACAGGCTTACGTACAAAGAAAGTAGGTTATTACATAATTACGCAGTTACACAGTTAACTGTGTAACTACTTCGAAAGTTGTTACACAGTTAGAAATATAAATACTTACACACTAACGTAGAAAAAAAAAAAGGTAATTACATACTTACACAATTAACATATGTAACTACTTCACAAGTTTTTACACAATTACTTAATTACACAGTTAACTGTGTAACTACTTGAAAAGTTGTTACACAGTTAACATGTAGTACCCCGGAAAATCCATTAATTAAATATTATAGATAAATTGAAATTTTATCTATTAATAAATTCAACTAGATAAAAAGGTACTCATCATTATCACATGCGTATAAACCCATATAAAAATAACGTAAAAATAATAGTCATGCTTTAAATAATATTCTCTAATGACCCATCATTTAATTTGGGCATAGAAAAATCATTTAGACCAAGTTTAAGAAATTATGCGACTTATTAGCATAATTAAGGAATAAGTCGGAGAACTCATTATTTTATGTGCCAAAGTGGATTATAAATGAAAATAAAAATGTGGATAGACTTTAAATAATATGGGTTGATAGCCCATTATGATAATTGGACCAATAGACAATTTTGGCCATGAATAGATACTCTAAATAAAAGGATAATTAAAACTCATTAAGTAAAATAAGTAAATGGGTTGTACAATTAAGCCCACGTACGTTATTGGGCCCAAAAGTAGGATCCTAAAGGTTGGATAAATGTTAGGAATATTAGGATCAAATTATTAAATTAAAATGAAGCAAGAAATCAAGTGAATAAATATGTTAAATATATTTAAACTAGAATGAAGGGTGAATAAATCGAATTAATTAAAAACCCATTAAGCCAAATTAAGTATGGGTTATATAAGTGGTACAAGCATGGATTGATGGGCCCAAATGTGTAGAGCCCAAGTTGGATGGGAGTTAATTAAGTCAAAATTCGTACCTAAAAATATTAATAAACGAAAAAGGTTAGTATAATGACTATTTTAACTCCTAAAATTATCTTAAAAAGAGTCGTAACCCTAGTCTAACTCAATATGACTCTATCCTAATCAAAAAGAGAATTTGGACAAGAGAAAATATGGATCAAATATAGGAGACTCATATTAAATAGGAAAATTCGTAATTTTATTATCTCTTAATTAAAAGGGATCACTAAAGCACTAATATGACTCTTAATTATCTCAAAAAGAATCCTAGACCTACCCAAATCCCTTAGCCATGAAATTGGTGTTCTCCCCAAGCCAAATGGGTGGATAAGTGATAGAAAAGGGGAGAAACATAAGAAATTCGGAGTTAATTGATTATAAATTAAATGAGAGTGAGATGATGCCTAAATGGATGGTAATTATCCTAAAAAGGAGTCTTCATCCCATCCTAACCCATTACCCACGAAATTGGACCTCTCCCTAGCTTATTAGGTGGATAAATGCAAGAAAATAGGGAGATAAATATAAAAATTCAGAGTTTGAAGGGAAGGGAAGAGTTTTAAGTCATTAGGACTCTTAAGCAACCTAATAGACCTCTAATTAGTGTCTACCAAGCCCCATTTTCGTTCCTAGAACTCTAGAGAACGAAGGAGGAGGCTGAGGACGAGGAGAGCAAGGAAGGAGGAGACTTGGAGCAAGAAGAACTTGAGAATTTCGTCATCCCTAACCCTAGGATCTTCACAGCACAAAAAGGTAGGAAACCTCTCAAGCAAAAATCATGTAAAACTTATCCTAGGTAGTCTTCATGTACCTCTTCAAAAGCCCTATGGTTTCGTTGTATTCTGCTTATCCATTTGGGCGAATTTAATTCATGAAGCTCTGCTGTCACCATGAATCCGAAATCTCATGTTCTCTCTAATTCCCCGCACGTACTTGTTCCCATGCTATGAGAAAATTCTCATTTATACTACAATGCAATAGCTTTCAAACGCCCTTGGTTTTGTTCTATTTCAATCTCCTATGAGGGAGAATTAATTCTTTGAATCCCTGTCAGATCCATGCACCCGACCCTTCTTGTTGGTTTGTGAACCTCGTTCATGCTTAACTTCATACCATGATAAAATTATCATAAATACTATATCTTGTTAGCTTTTGAATGCCCTTAGTTTCGGAATTTTTCATCATGTATCCATCTCTAATTAATTCGTTGAACCTTGATTGCACCTGGTTAGGTCATCGAAATGTAACTTGATCACATCATGTTTAAACCTTGTATATTTTCAAATTAATTATGTATGTTGATTGATCTATATGTCTACTTTCGTTTAAAATTGGCTTCGTGATTTTTGGATCATCGTGTGATTTTATATTGATTTTTCAAGAGTACTATATCACACTTTGGAGGGAAGGACCAAATTCAGAAAAGGGCTAAACCCCTTTTGTGGGTCGGGCTGCCTCTCTGAAGTCGCGACGGCGCGATACGTCGCGACCTCAGAGCAGTCACGACCGGCCAGACCGTCGCGATATGAACGCGACGACCTGCATCGTCGCGTTCCCAACCCTTGAACCGAGCTAGGCCAGGCCGGTTCGCCCGTCGCGCCAGGCCGCCCCGTCGCGACCTGCACCGCGACGGGAACTCCCGTCGCGTTACCCGTTGACGCGCCCATGCGCCCCGTCGCGACGTGATCGCGACAGGCACCCCCGTCGCCTTCTTGAAATTTCGGCCAGAACAAATAATTGTGCTCATATCCCTGTTGATTAGTCTATATACTCCTTAATTAACCATGATTAAACCATGTTATAGTTAATTCGACTTGGTAAGTTAATAAATGGCATTAATGATATAAATTTAATTATTTTAAATGACATTTGCACGACTTGTCATATCCTCAAGATTTCTTTACACTTACACACACATAACATTGTTAAATGCCATTTGACCCTGATAAATTATGCAATAATGTATTCGGTAAATTAGCGAAATAAATGACTGGATTACCCTATTTTATTAAATACAATTGTCTTCATTTTATACGCGCATTTTAAATATCGTTATAGTTTTCCCTCGGCCTTCGAGAACTCGAGGCACGACGGACCCGTTTTAACACACACTTTCTCTTGACTTGGACCACCTCTCCATCGGAAATACTCTCGACTCGGCCAGGGAATCCTTGTCAAGGCCTCCGTAAGTCTTCTTGGCCTTGGCGTACGTCCATTGCCGACGAGCTGGTTGTACCTTAAATCCTGTTACACTCTTAGGGATCAGTACGATCCATGACCTTAGTGTGTTCTTTCCTTATCTTTTGATCACGTCGGACCATCTAGCATGTGTACACAGCACGGCTAGTGGGCGGTTGTGACTTCTACCAGACTGCCGGCACTCGACCTGGTGCTGTGCAACCGTTATTATCGGAATTTCACGTTGTTTTATGGAATTGTCCATATCTCGTCTACTATTTATATCCTCTCATCTGTTCACGTTCTCTCTACACTCTCATCTATCTCGTCTAGTACTCTCATCTATTTCTTGGTACTCTATTTGGCCATACAATTGATTGTCTAAATTAAACAAGCAAGTACTAGATGCCAAAGCAATAGGGCCCTGTCTGGTCCTGGGAGAAGCTCCCGAAGAGTGCTAGTTCCTTGCAAGGGTTACATGATCAGGATGTGTACGGTATGCATCCAGCGCCAGTTTACTATCTAGATTAATTTATGACAATCAATATATCAATCACTATGCTATCGTTCTCTGGGTTGACAAGATGCTCGACCAGAGGTGCTATCTCTACTAGTGCACCGTGGTGCAACCATATACACTATTTCGTTACATGGCCAATCAGTTATCATACTAGTTTTACAATATCCATGTTGAAAGTTTTATCATTCTTTTGCCATCATGTTCTATTACTCTCTTGACTATACATGATCGTTCTCTCTAGTTAACCTGCGTTACAAGACATTAATCACTTAAAGCATGCTTGTTTACACGAGATATTAAGTCCTACTGAGCGTTATCGCTCACCCTTCGTTATTTGTTATTGTGTTTTCAGGTAAGTCAAGTGATGACCTTATACACAACAACGGGATTGGACTAGAGTGATGAGCGTCCTGGAGTCATAGCGATGGATTGTCCCCAGTACCCTAAAGTTAGTTTAGTTAGTTGCTTAGTTATCATTTCCAAATGTAATAAAGTCATTGAGCCCTATGTTTTAGCTCTGAATTAGTGTTGTAATAGTTTATGTGATTTATCAATAAAATAAGGAGTTTATTGCAATTATTATTCATTTAGATGCTCTGATATTTGCGAATGTATGCGTAGTTTACGTTACCATACACGTTGTTCATGCCTCCCTGATTTATTTCGCTGCTAAATTGGCGGGGCATGACATAACAAATACAGTACTTATAGAGTTACGTACAAAGAAAGTAGGTAATTACATACTTACGCAGTTACACAGTTAACTGTGTAACTACTTCAAAAGTTGTTACACAGTTAGAAATGTAAATAGTTACACACTTACGTAGAAAAATAATAATAATTACATACTTACACAGTTAACATATGTAACTACTTTTGAAGTTGTTACATAGTTACTCAGTTACACAGTTAAAATATGTAACTACTTCACAAGTTCTTACACAGTTGCACAGTTAACTATGTAATTACTTGGAAAGTTGTTACACACTTAACAAATACAGTACTTACAGACTTACGTACAAAGAAAGTAGGTCATTACATACTTACGCAGTTATACAATTAACTGTGTAACTAGTTCGAAAGTTGTTACACAGTTAGAAATACAAATACTTACACACTTACGTAGAAAAAAAAAGGTGATTACATACTTACATAGTTAACATATGTAACTACTTCACAAGTTCTTACACAGTTACTGTGTAACACAGTTAACTATGTAAATACTTTTAGAGTAGCATGTCATTTTACTCTACTATAACTCTGTAAGTAAAAAACTAGTGGTTAGTAGTAACGTAGGTAACTCTTGCGTTCAGAATAGAAAATTGTGGATTTGAAGATCTGCATCAAAAAGTGGAGTAAATAACAAATAGTGGCGAGACAAAAGCCTCCGACTACTACTGTCGGATCTGGATGAAACATTGTTGGCAAGAAAAGCCTCTGGCGACTAGTGGATGTGGATCTATATAAGAGAAATGGGGTAGGTGGAACCAATGTCTATTGGAACGCCACTGACCAACCCACCTTCACCGCGGATAGAAGAAAATCACAACCAACTTAGGAAAGTTCACCGAAAGCCAAAATCTTTCACCCAAACGGCAACCCTGCGCTCCTCTTCGCAGCGCCGTGGCGAGAAGTGTTTCGCCATTGCGTGCCTTCTTCGAGAGGTATTAAAGTCGGCGACGCTCACGGATCAGCTGTGGTTGGGGGTACAATTGGCATTTAAGGGAGGAAGGATACCAACGATTAACGTCAGGGACTGAAAATTATAACCCGCATAAAGCAGGAACTATGCGAGCAAGGAAAAACTGACAGGGGTGGAAAAATAAGTGTTGGCCCCTGCCAGGGATCAACAATTAATTCTCCCATATAATTATATCAAATTTTTAGTCATGCGCATGACAATGTTCAAGTAATATAAAATAAGGAAGATGCAAAAATATTTTAATTTTTGAAAATTAATCGAATTACAAAGTAAATTTATTTGTGCACTTTTAGAGATCCACGTATTAAGTTAAAATTGAAAAATTATATATTTAAAGATAATATTTACACAAATAAACCTTCCTACGTGGATAATTGCAGAAACGGTGCTTTATGACATTGGCTACTATTCACCGAGATGAAAGGGTTATTACGATAACAAAGGTTAATATCACATAAACATATTTCACTTAATATTTTTAATAAAAATTTATTGATAACCATATAACATATGCAAAACATATTTTTTCGACTAGGAAAAATGATTAGAGAATATTGGGTAAATTTCAAACGCAAGTTTTAGTGACTTCCCCTCCTAATATAAGACCCATGACGAAGAAGACCATATAAATACACATTACGAGCGAAGAGCACAAATGCCAACCATATGAATTTGTTCAAACAAGAGGTTAATGGCAATAAATTCTCATCTTTTTATTGCATTTATTACATACTTCGTGCAGATCTTTTTTAGTGGAGAAGATGTATATTACTTGACAAGCAATCCTCTTGATTAAGAGTATATATGACAAGATCTTTCTCTCTCTCTCTCTCTCTTCCAACCAAAAGATTTATTTATCAAATAATCCACTGCAATATTGTTGTCTTTTATAGCAGTGGTGGATCTACTTTATATTCGGTGGGATAACATGATTTCATTGATTTTTTAAAATTTTATTGAAGGATTTAAAAATTTTTATCATGTTAATTTTATTTGATTTTTTTAAAATAAAGTAACCCCATTGAATTACAAAACAAAGTTTATGAGTGCACCCTAATTTTTGAAATGATCTTATTGAATAAAATTTCTGTGTCCGCTACTAGAGTTGTTCAAACTTGGGTCCAATTCGAAGAACTGAACCAAATCAACCGTTTCAGATCTGTTCTGTTCGATTTCAGGACTCCCACGATTCAGTTCGATTTTACATTGTGAAATCGAAATGAACTGAATATGTATATATAATTAATTAATAATACATCATTTCACAACGACACTTATAACGCAATTGGTTAAAACGCAAACCTCCAAAGGAGGCAGCGAGTTTGAACCCTACGGCCTCCTTCAAAACCCCATTTTTTGTTATTTTTATGTGAAATTGATATTTTCGATTTGCTGGGGGGGGGGTCAAGTCATTTCAATTTAATTAAAATCAAGGGTGAAGCAAATCGAACCGACTCATATTCACCTTATCCACCACTACTCTATAGCAGACAATTAACATTTCTCTTCTTTGTCAAGGCACATAGACACATAGATGACGATTTAACTATTATGTCTACACATGTATGCCTACTTAATTTTGAATGAGATAATGCTGAAGTAACCAAAGTTGATTATATACACAAAAGACTGCATCGAATTTGAGATACCAGTTTCACATCAAAACTTATATATTTCAAGATAATCTCATTCTTGCATTAGACTCTATTCTGTTTATTGAAATCTCCATTCCTTCGTTACTTAAGCCATCATTTTTTAAGGGGTGACTCAATTTATCAATTTAAATATGTATTTCTCAATGATAATATTATATTTGTCCCTTTCTCCGATCAAAATATATGGTGAGTTATCATTTACAGTAGGAGAGAGACGGGAATCGAATGCTATATTTATTAAGTGCCCGTCATCTCAGAATTGGTGGAAATTTGCCACGAACCTTGTGAATTCCTCCGACATGATGGGCTTTGAGTGCACATTCAATACTTAATTTCTCTCCCACCATCTTGGATCGAAAATTAATAGGTCTAAGCGACTATCATGAATACATGTTTCCAATGACAAATGAAGTATGAGTGATTAACAAAACACATATAGCTAGATTTGTATGGAGTGATTGGCAAAACATTTGTGTTGAAACATTCTATCATTTGCTTAAGTTCGTATCTTGGTTTAGTCTCAACCCACTAAGTCTTCTGATTCAATAAATGGCTACATCATGCTTCAAATACTTCATAATTGATCAATGTTTAATCACTAATTGATTATGTTTTTAATCACATGTCAAGAATCAATTAAGTCTCGACTTCAATTTTTAGGCCCCATAAAGTAGAACGATGACCAATTATGTCTACAGAGTTGTGAACGACAATCAATTTTGTGATATAATTCTAAATTTACAATAGATAATTGATTAAGTTGTGGCACTGCAAAGATTTCCAAGTACACACAATGTATGTGTTAAAAGATTATCTTTCTTGTCGAGAAAGCCTTCCAAAAATTTTTGTAAGTCTACACATAATGCACATGAATCGATTATGTTCCACTTTGTATAGTCAATAATAAATTATTACTCGTTTGTGTACAAATTTGTAAGTCCACATAGAGAAATCGATAAACGATTCTACTGTTTCTTTTGAGAATCCGACTAAGCTCACACAGTGACACTGATAATCAATTGAGTTTCTCAACTTGAAGTTCTAAGTACACACAATGAACGAACCAATCAAATATGTCTTGAGTAGTAGAAAATTTTAGAAGTCTACACCTATTAACATGGTAATTGATTGAGCGTTCAACAACGTGAAAAAATTGAAGTCCACAAAAAAACTCTCTATGAACTCGATAATCAATTATGTCTTTACCGTTGCACAATCGACTAAGCCCACACTACCAGAGTTATAATCGAGTATGTTTCACCTTATATACTCTATAATTGATTATGTTTAGATTTTGAGATTTTATCTACGTTCAAGACGTATGCGATAATCGATTATGTGTTTATTCTCCATTATGCATTTTTATGACTAGTAACATAAATTGATTTTGTTTGAATATTTGAAATAGCATTGCTTTGGCTATCATGCTATACATTGAATAATCATTATTTTTGTTAGATGAAAGTTTTTGATACCTCGACATGAAAAAATATCTTCTTTGTCTGAATATAACTATTGTTTATCATTTGAATTCAAATCATTTGATCTCAATAGGTATGTTCTAACATCTTGATGCTTACATTGTAACGTCATTTTATTATGGACATTGACTTGTTATTGAGTTATGTATGTCACCATATTTTCCATTGACATCTTATTTGTTAATCATGTTTCATTATTTCACAAAAAGATAAATGACAACATGACAATACAAAAAAAAGCCTCCATTCCATGCACTACCCTATTTCCTGATTTGCATGGCTATTAATATAATTTCTTTATGCAACACTCAAGAGCATAAAAATGGTATAAACTTTGATATAATATTTTTATCTTGTAGATTTTCTTACCAACTATATAAGGCTTAAAATATTTTGCTAGATATTTTTTTCTATCTTATTGTTAGATATTGAGTAACACGTCTACAAGACAAATTGGAAGATCTCAAACCTACTCAAATAACTATTAGACGTTGTACCAACTCATGTATGCATAATGACAATGTTTATGTTTCAACAGTCATCAAGATCACACATCTAAATGTACAACTAGAAACTTTCAAGATGATATAGAGGAACTACAAAAGAATACATTCTTCAAAAATCATAGCTAGCTTCCAATCCAAAGAAGATTGATTGTTCATTCGAATTCTTCAAGTCTTCTCACCTTGAGAAAGTCCTCAACTCTCCTTGACAAGCTTCCACGCAATTATTTCGAGGAAGATAGTTGCTTGGCATTAAAGCTTCATTGTCATCCTTCGTCAAACAATCGACTAACGACATCAAGCTTTACATTTTGATTTTTTTGAGTCATGCTTGACTTTCAACATTTTGTTGCCATCTCTATCTTTTTCTTTTTCTTGGCGTTACTTCTTTGAGAAGTGTCAGCCTGCATGTCCTGTTATTTCCCCTTTGTTAAGAGAAGACCTGATAGATGGAGACCTCGTGTGGTTGTTCCCTTCGTATGTATGGAAGATCTACGTCTTGTGACATCAGATGGGTTGTACCCTCTAATACATGGAAGACTTGGGTGTGGGTTTGTGCACTAGGTGGTTGTAGTTTATCGAGACAGCAATAAAATCTTAGGGTTGTTGCCTTTAAGGACTGGACATAGGATATTGAAGCCGATCAAGTTTGAACAAGGAAAAATCATTGTGCTCATATGTCTGCTTGTTTGTTTTGCATGCGTTTTGATTATCATATACAAACTTTGATTAAGACACATTCATTCCATCTAGGTCTCTATAGTGTGGCCTCGTGCACGAATCACTAACAAGAAAGTAGTAAAGCAAGGCACACCACCAAGCGCACAAAAATGTCCAACCAGTGAGGCAAGCACAATCCCACGAGTAGCAAATGACTCGGTGGTACACACTGGGACCCAGGTAGACAACTACCACATGTTGGCTCCCAACTCCAACCACAAAACTCCAGACATGGTGACAAATCTCAACCACTAGTCATAGTTAGGAAGCCACTTGCATCTCAACTTCTAACTACTACTTCATGCCTAGCCACCACCCACGCTGAGAGTGAGGCGTGTAAAACTACGCCACACACACTAGCAAATTGCAGCTAGCCATGCCATGATCCCCTGCTTGCTTCCCCCACTCAGGTCTAAAATCTCGTAGAGTGTGGCTTGTAAGATAAAAAGGACTAATTACAGATCAAGTATGTAATAGTCTGCAAAGTATCCTCTCCCGCAATCACGAACGCACTTGAGTGACAAACAACACGTTGCCTCGATTATCTTTCCCTAGTAGATATAGGCTTAATAAAGGGGGTCTCAAATGACAAAATTTGGATCCTTCCCTGGGCATGCAGACCAACCCACTTGACCTGCCGATCATGTGCTAGATTACCAACTAGTGGAGGATGTCATGCTAGGATATTAGCCCCGACGGTTGCCAAACTTAGGATGTATGAGAAAACACAGAAAAATAACTAATAGATCCCTGGTTGAGAATGCAGTTGGCACAATAATCATGTTCAGAAACTTAAATGCGTTGCCTACCCAAATGGTGACCTAGTTGCAGTCGCCAAAAACGTAGTTAGCATTGTTCCCATTCACACGTAATGGGGAGAAGGGGGCTAAACTCTACCCAACTAAGTTATGGGCAACCAGTCACACGAAGCCACATGACCAAAATCCTCACTAGGAACCACCTCATACACTAGTTGAGAATGCAGTTGCCCAAAAGACCACATTCAGGATTCGTCTGCTCGCTGATTGCAATTCGCTTCAATGAGAAAATAGCTGAAACATCAAAAGAGTATGAGCACATTGCCCAGGGTGGCCTCGTTTAGAACATGTCCCTTGGCTAGACTACATTTACAAACAGTAGCTCCCCTCGGTCACAAAAACCTACACATGAACATGTCGCATCATGTCATGTTCATAATGTGGTCACTAAATAGGATGTGAATAAAGTGCACATGTAGAGCTCCAGCTCTCTTGTTAATGGCCATTCTGGCCCCCAAAACACTGAGAACTTGATGAAAAATAATGAAGGGAAAGACAAGGATGTGCTAGCAACCCCCCTATTGTAGAAACCATAGAGCCGACCTCGTGCACCATGAAAGGCCCACCAACAAGACAACCTTAAAATCTCACCATGCAAGCTATGTCGTAAAGAAAGCCATGAAAAAACATAGTTTCAGAGTTGTGGGAGCATTACCCTACTTCCATAAGGCCAACACCAACCTGTTGGCCACCGCTTTCTCACCGTTTTTGCCACATCCATGTCACCACCATGTCGAGGATGAGCACCATGTCGCCGCCACCACATCCCTACCCATTGTTGGTCATATGAGGGAGAGAAGGAGGTGAAGAGAATGAGTTGGGTGGAGAGAGAAGTGAGGGAGTAGTGGGAATGGTTCCAAGGAAACCCCTACATAATAAACCAACCTTTTAAAATATGGTTACGTGATAGACTGCGTTCATTCTGAACATATGGGGGTGGATGATTGTGTTCCCAACATGTCTACAGACCATGTTGCATTTACAAGCTAAGTTGATTGATAGTTGACACTCCTGCAGACCCATCACAACATTGATCAATGCACTATAAGGATGCGGTTGGGTGAACGTTTGAGTTATTGGCCATGTAAAATGCCACCTAGCAATTGACGACAGAAGCGAAGAGAGGATTGGAGCATCCAATATAGCAGTCTACTAATCGGCTGCAATAAGAAAAAATGCAAACTTCATAATGTGTCACCCCAATTGATTGCGTTCATAATGAATCCAATCGGGCTACCGATGATTCCATGATGAAAACATGACAACATCAAGGATTTCAATTTTGATAAGGATTATGCTATAGCCTGGGCCCTCTAAAGGCTCGACACTCCAAACCCAACCCATGAGACTCAAAAATCATGGAATGCTACATGCCTTTTTGGACACCTTTTTCGTCTTTCCCTCTTCTTTCATTTATTCTCATGCATAGTAGTTTTCATGGTTTCTTTTTCAAAAGCAGTAGAGTTTTCATTTTCTAATTAATTAACACACACTCACTCTTCTCAGAATAGGGGGATTAAAATCCTTCTTGGTACTTTTCTTCCATGATTTGTGTGTTCATTATCTTTAAGAGGGAATTCTATACAAACACATTTTTAAAGGCTTTTTCTTCGATCCTTTTGGCAAGTTAGAGAAGGTCAGGAACAATACGAGGCTCTATTCTTTGGTCGGTCGAGGAGCAATGAAGAAAGAAACATTGTCTTCAACCTTAGAAGCAGAAGGTGGTTGACACATTCTAAAAGTGTGAGGGAAGGGTGGCATGCTCTAACTTAGATATGTTATTTTTTGTTTATTTACATAGTAATTAGCTTTGTTAATCTTTCTTAATTTCTACGACTATCCTAGTTGCAATCATGTTCTCATGTTTATTTTATTCATATAACTTTGGGAGGGTGGCTAGGCCCCTAACTACTTCCCCCAAGTCGACCACTTGACTGGGGAGGGTCTAGAACTCCTCGACGGTAATTACTAGGGTAGGGTCTTATCCTCCTACGACCACCTCAATCTCTCGGGCCTAAGTCCTTTAATTGAGCCTCATCCTTCCATTTTTATGGAGCCATGACAATTGCTTGTTCCTACAACTTTGCCAAAATGATGAGGTTAGTTTACTTCAAGAACGTGATTCGACTTCATTGAGCTCGAGACCTAATCTCGAACATCGATAGAGTTGTTGATGGTAGGAACACACTCTCACCTACTTCCTACCTGAACTGGGCAACACAGAAAAAGAGGTGAGATCAAGAAAGGGGGGGGGGGTAGAGAGAGAGAGCAACAAGTGTCCAATAATTTGATAATAGTGCACTTATCAATGCATACGATTGATGACCTATTTTTAAAAGTTGCTGTAGTTGGGAGGGGAGGAATTCCCTTGATCAATATGAGACTAAATTTTTTCATCCTCTCTTCTTCCTCTTCTATTGTAGTGTTAAGTTGTTAGATCCGACTTCAAACTCGGTCCCCCGCCTAAGTTATAAGGACGGGTCCATCAGAAATATATACATATAAATATAATTGTGTGATTAAATCCCGAGCAATTTCTACTCTAAGAGACACGTTTATGCAAATAACTCATTGTACGACGTTCATAAACTTATACTTTTTCACAATGAATTATTTAGACAATATATTTTAGCAAACTTATATTCTTCAAACTAATCGAAAATACAAAATGCTTTATGAAACCTTCATCAGGTTCATCCTTAGCTGGTCATTGAACACAACTTTGTTTCCTTTTATTTTTTTAGACCAGGCGTGAGTGAGCATAAGTAGTTCCCCCTCTCATTCGATGTAATAAGTTAACCCAATACCGCGATGGCACGGCTGGGCAAATTCTCTGCGTCACACAGCGGACACAGCCCCGTGCGAGTACCAACCACAAGCGCTACGTGCTAAGAAACAACAGGGCGCCAGACTCACCGCTGGATCGGTGTCTGGTCGCTCCCCCGTTGGCAACGCTCGAACCGGTGCATTGCCACACGCAGAGCTCCGGCACCGCAATCTTACGGGCGGTCGACCCACAAAAATCCCCCCCTTTGCCCACGCTATCGGCGCTCGCCTCTTCTCTCGACGTCTCTCATCACGCTGCTTGTAACAACGCCCTGTTCCCTAACTTCAGGGAAATTGAAAAAAAGGGAAAACCCCGGAAGAACCCTAGCTACCCTTCTGTATCCCGAAGGGGCGAGGAGCTGTGCACTCCTCTGGAGGATGAGCAGAGGCGAGGGCCGCCTGGCCCTGATCGCTGGTTCCCATTTATCCTCTCGGCATTCTATCTAAAAGGTTAGTTTTTTTTTTTTTTTTCTCCGGTGAACTGCTTTGCCCCTCGTTTCTTGCTTGAGGGGTTTGGGTTTTACCCGTTTGTTGCTTGTCTTTGTTTGAGCATGCGTGAAAATTCTTCGATTTTGTTCTGGGCTTCGCTGTTTTAGCTTGGAAAGCTTGCTGTTTTCATAGGGAACTCGGTTTCTGCTTATTATTTAGCTGATTTATGCTGCTATCCGGGTAGTCGAAGTGAAATATGAGGTGGGTTTCTGGGATAATATGTGGAGGTTGGTGAATGTAGTCCGTTTTGGGGGGAATTTTGTTTTTGTGCGTCTAGGCATGGATGTTTTATTAAGTTCTGCGAGGGAGAGCGTGAAGTGGCAGTGGAGGTGGATGCTATGCTGTTGAAGTTGATCATATAGAGTTAATGTTTAGTGTTCATCTTTCCATCATTTAACTGGCTGAGTTTTCACTGGCTTTTCTGTCTTCGTCGTATGTACTGGCTTAATTTGACGGACACAAATGCTGCATGGCTGTCCATGCCTATGCAGTGGCAAGGTTGTTGATTGTGACTTTATCGGTCTCTCAAGAGGAGGATCAGAAAAAAAATGAAACAAGGAAAGGAAGGGATTGCAGGAAACTCGAGTATTATTGTCCGGCTCATTTTCGTTTCTTTGTTTGGACCTTCTTCTCGATGACCTCTTTCAGGAGTCCCCTTGAACCTGTACCCGTGCTAATCGCTTCTGAAAGAACTTAAAAGGTGGAGCAATTCTAGACAGTGATGTGCATATCTGAGGTTAAGCATAAGAGGCTTCCACCCCCAGAAACTTGGTAGTGCAAGGTTTGTTGTTCTATGCCATGACAATATGACATGGCATGTAGCTAAGGGGGAGAAACTCTCATGGTTCTCTACAGCGTGATAGGGAGAGTTTTCAAAACAGGAAAGCTTCTTACAGAATATAATTCATAGTATTATCTCATGTCCCCAAATGAATTACATTCTACCTCTAAGCTTTGCCACAATGCAATCAAGTTCTGTGAGAGCTTATTAGGATTGTTTTACTCAAATGTCCTTGCAGCTAATGGTTATGATTCCAGTTCTGCCTATAAGGTACTTTATCTAGTATATCTTTTGGATCTGAAGAACTAAGTGCAAGAATTAGCGCTAGGACATTTTTCCTTGACCACCTTCAAAAAGGTTTATTTAATCAATGATTATGTGTGTAGTGTGTACTTGTTGCTTCTTGTACTGTTCCAAACATTATTTATTTTACAGTTTGGGGTCCAGAAATGGCATGAAAACATAAGGCAACAGGGAAACAGAGATGTTGTTTGTGTGGAATAAGGCTAGCATGCTCAATTTGTTGCGTTAGTAGGTATCATTTTGTTTTGTTTAAATGTCTTCTAACTTATTTCATTCAGCGGCTGTCAGAGATTTAGGCCTATCCTATGTGGTTCTTTTCAATGTAAATTTATCTATCCCCACTCTAAAATTTTTACATCTTTTATCTGTCAAACATTCGAGAATCAATTTGATTCAGTTTTTTCTTGGTCACTTTATTGAGGTTCCTGACTACTGTTTTTAACATGAACATGGAAAGTACATCATCAGTGAATTTTCAAATTGATGTGCGAGACACTGTCTCTTCAAATGATGAAAGGTAGTTATGCAGCATGCTTGAGGTGTGCCCCCTACATATCAAAACCATGCCATGTTGTTCCCTTGGGCCTCGGTGCCCTTGCCATACATGGTTTAGTCACTGCATTATCACTTTGGCTGTGTTCTAAAACTCCTCCATGTAAGGTAATTTTCCTTCTTGTTGTAATATTTCTTTATCTATCTAGCATTTCACCAGCTGGGTCATAGGGAGATCTCAAATGTCCATGAGTTGTAGGTCTGCCTTCTTTAACAGATATGGAACCTGATAAAACCTACCCGATTTGGATTCGGAAATCAGATATCCAATAGTTAGCAGATGCGGAAACAAAAACAATCGTTTCTGTATCTGCATTTACGATAACATATATATATATATATTCTGAAATATATAAATGAAATCTTTACCTGCTTCTCTCACTAGTGCCCGCTGGAGTCGCCACCTGACCCCAGTGCCACCCGGTCACGGCTGCACCTACTGTCGCCTTTGTCCCCAGTGCTTGGCACCTCCCACAGCCATGCTTGCCACCCCGCAGCACTGCTCATCATCATTCCATCCAACCAGTGCTGTGCAGAACCTGAGAAGTGCTGAAGGTGAGGGGAAAACTCAGAGTGGAGCATTGGGAGAAGTCTCCTGAAGAGTGGAGTGGATGGGGTTTTACTGGATGACGGGCGAAAGTGGCGGAGAGAGATTTTGGGGTGGGTTTCAAAAGTGGAGATGGGGCGAGAAAGGTGGGTTGGATTTTTGACTTTCTTTTTGGGCATGGATTTTGACTTTCGAGGAAAGGAAATTTGATTTTCAGTGGGGTGAGAGAGAGGCAGGGAGGGATTTTTGTGGTGGGGTGGGTGTGTTTTGGGAAAGCTGCTGTGAGAGAGAGGGGAATATACATTTTATTTTTTGAAAGCATCATATATTTTTTACTCACAATTAAGATATTTTATATACAACTAAATTATTTTAACATTTTTAAAAATAAATTATTTTAAATTAGATAGAATATAAAATTAATTTAGATTACATAGACTTTTGCTATAAATATCTTGTTTTTAAACATAATTAAGATTGCATATACAATCACATATATCTCAATGACTCTATCCTTATTAGACTTTTAATAGTACTTTCCTTTTAAACCAAAAAAGGAATTTTGTGGACTACTTTTTTAAACACAACTAGATTAGTCTTTTCATAGTGCTTTCTTTTTAAACACAATTAAAAGTTTTTTCATAGACTTTTTTTAAACACAAGTAAATTAATATTTTGGCAGGTAATTAATTAGTTTATATTGATATTATTAAAATCAATCTAAATTATGATATTACAATATTATTTTAGATCATGGAGGTTAATTATAATTAGTTTATATTATAAAAATTTATTTAAAAGCATTTTATTTCTTGATACATCTATCTTCAAACATACAATCACATGTCTCGTGAAAATAAGTCACCGTATTCAAATTTACTCCAATTCAAAATTAGTATGTTTATTGTCTAGTTAATTTTTAGAAATGAGCGCTTCCATGAGGACTTGGGGATAGCTCCAATTGATAGTAAAATGAGAGAAAATAGACTCATGTGGTTTGGAAATGTGCTCGTCTCTCTAACTCGACATCGGTTAAAAGATGTGACCAAATCTTAGTGGTTGCTAGTAAAAGAGCTTGGGGAAGGCCTAAATGAGATGGTGCAACATTATTAGAAAGGATATTGACTTCTTGGGCTTAAACATGAATATAGCACTTGATAGAAATCTTTGGCGGAATAGGATTCATGTAGCCGCCCCAAATATGGGATAACACTCGGATGATGATGATTGTCTAGTTAATTTTTATATCAAAATTGAGCAATTTATATTATAAAGTTGAGTTCTACTTTATTAGAGCTTGTCTTGTTTAAAAATTGAGCCTAACTTGAAAGCTTTAACTATTAAGTGTTTATGTATAACTTATTTGGACCGACAGTTGAAAGAAAAAAAAAATATTTGGAATCTATTTTAAGTAATTCTATTTTGTTATATTAGAGCTTGTCTTGTTTAAAATTGTGCCTAACTTAAAAGCTTTAACTATTAAGTGTTTATGTATAACTTATTTGGATGGACAGTTGAAAGAAAAAAAATGGAATCTATTTTAAGTAATTCTATTTTGTTATACTAACCAGTAAGTATAGTAGATCGTATGATTATATATGGTCACATAAGAGCTAATGTGAAAAATTCGTAGTTCTCAACCTCTATGTGGTCATGACTCCGTTTTATTTAGCAATTCATTTTAACTTTGTGTACTGCTATCATTCTCATATAATGCTTATTCCAATGGTTGTATGATAAAACATGTCCTGTATATTTCTCCTAATCAATATATCTATTACTCACGCAAAAAGGATTATATGTTATTTGTTTTTTTGTACTAGATTACAACATTCAAATATTGTTTCAACTGAAACAATTCTATATCTTATTGTATTCAACAAGCAATAGACGTGACTCAGTTATTACCTCACTGTTTGCCTCATTGCGCCAAACGCAAAGATTATATATCTTATTGTAATTTGTGAATTTATAAACTTATTTAGAATATCTTGAACTATAAATTGTTTATGTCATAACTACCAAAATGTCGTTGCAATGTAGATTTGATTTGATAGATACATTTGAAATCATGTGGTGTGAGTTTATGGATCTAGTTATCTATATGGTTTGTGGATCTATGAGTTTGTTGAAATTTCTGTTTCATTTTTATTTTTGTTTTTGATTTCCGACTAAAAAGCAGAAATGGATATGGAAGCCGAAACACCCTTTTCTGTTTCTATTTCAGTTTCTAAATTTTTTTATAGGATGCGGAAGTGGAGGCACCCATTGCCGTTTCCGACTACTACTGTTTTTGGCAGCCGTAATAAGATATAAGTACAGATGTTGAGTGTGGCTTCTAAGTTTTGGTAAACTAGACCTCCATGAGCTGTGCTATAAAATTCTCAATGGTGCCTCTGTGGTTCTTGTTATCAGAAATAGCATCCTATAGCTGTCTCACTTGAATGGCTGTTTTCCTTATAATTATGCTTGTGGTTATGTAAAGTGTAAACAATGTGGTTCTCCTCTAATTTAATTTATCAAAGTCCAATAATAATACTGCTTCATCCAACTTTATAGTTGTAACCTTTTTATCTCCCACAATAGAGTTCGGATTCTCTCTGTCCATGAAATAAGGGCATCTTGTTTTTTGGGACTTCTGCATATAACCATTGTTACATTAAAGGTTGCAGATTAATATTCACAAGGAGTGTCTCAATTGTTAAGGCTCTCATGTACAGCTTAGTGACGTAGTTCAAAAACCCACCCCCACATTACCTACAGAAAAGTGGAAAAGATTGCAGATTAATGGCTTATGCATTTGTATTTGAATACATATCATAAAAATGTTAGAAGTGTGCTCTTAGCACATAATGGTTACTTGCATACATTTATCCTGTCCTTTTGCACAAGAACATGGTGCAAAAGACCATCTAGTGGTCTTTTTGCACACACTGATCATTTTTAATGAAGCGTGTGCAAACACTAAATGCAGAAGTGATGATTCTGCAATTTTTGTTTTAACAAAGATTTATCGGCAAGAACCCTGCTTCGTGTCTTATAGTCATCTTGTAGAACATAAACTAGTGAGATGCATTTGGATCTCTTGATTGTTTCCTATTGAAAGCAAAGAGAGGCGTTCTAGTAGTATATCCTGACTACACAAAATATTATTTCTTGAAATTAATGGATATCTAGTTTGCAGCTTCTAATTTGTTAATACCTTGGAGTACAATTACAGTGTTGTCTGTTTCTATGTCATGCCATCCACTAGTGGTTGCTTTAATATATCCTTTTCTTTTACAGGAAATGAATCTGACTTATCTCTTTCCTTTTCTTGTTTTGATCTCAGGTTTTGCATCATATCTACCTGGTAAACTGTTGCATGGCGACAATGAACGGAACATTTAATGGGCAGATTTTGGTTGACAAGCTTTCAAAACTCAATAGTTCGCAACAGAGCATAGAGAGTATCCTTTTCTCATTTCAGTTACCGAATGCATGCATGATATAATTAGGTATGCCATAAGATGTTACCTGCATTCTCATGTTAGCAACATTGATGATTTACTTGTTGATTAAATGATGTGAGTCATGTGTCGGGAGAAAGGAGTAAGAACATGAAGGAGAGAGGGAGAGAAGCATTGCGGAAATGTAGCCGACGGCCTTGAGAATGGAGCTGCAGGCCTCTCTTCTACCTAAATAATTGCATGAGCATAGAAAATATTAGCTAGACAAAAATACCCAGATGTAGCATGGGTAGTAACCAAGAAACCCTGTCTAACCTGCTGTGGTAATGAGAGAAATAGAAAACAGAGTAGGACAAAACTGCCTTTTGCTAGGTTGGCTCCCTGCTACAGTAAGATTACATTGCTTGAGAATTGAGAGCCAGACAGGTGGGCATACTTGGCTTATTTTATAAATATTAGTCAAGAATCAATGAATGAACTATTTACCTGTAAATTTCCTCTTGGATATTTATCATTCTCAACCTACCTTTGCTTAATATTCTATTGTACATTCTTTGTTTTATGCTTACGGTATTATCATCGTTTTTAAAGGCAATCAAAAGCTCATATTTCATTCCTAATAAAAAAATGCTGAATGAAAAATACAGATTGGTCAATGGATCCAAAAGAGAATTGAAAAAACAAAAGATTAGAAAGTAAAAAAAACATAGATCCCTCCCCAAGGCAAAGATGGCAGAGTCGGGTCGGCTGGGTGAGTCGGACCCAGCCGACTCGGGTCGGGTCGGATCTGTGGATTCGGCCGACTCCAATGGAGTCTGGCCGACCCTGGATCGGCCAGGTTTAAAAAATGTTTAAAAATTGGAAAAAAAAATCAGGAAAAATCACAGAAAATCAGGAAAAATCACAGAAAAATTATTTAAAAACATATAATAATAGAACATTTTGGGTATATCCATAGTCTAGTTGCACATATGTTCATATTACAATACAGAGCAACAGTAAGTATGATACCTTATTTTCCTGAATATCATTTAAGTAAATGTTATATTTGTAGTTTCATTTACTTAAGATATTACATGTAAATAAAGAAGTACCCCCCATTTGAATCCAACAAAAATATCAAAAAATCATATCTCTTACCAATAAAAAGTCAACTCTCCCATCGAAGAAGAAAATCGCGATTTCGGTGATTTTAGCGAAATGCTAACTTTCTAATCTCTCATAATTTGGTCTATTTAAAAATTTGATAATTCAATAAACCATATGGAACACTAAAAATTCAAAGTCCGGTAAAAAAAGTCAAACGCGCATATGACTTCTCCAAGGGAGCCACTCTCCTACTAACAACACTTAGTCTGCTTGAGACCTCTTAGGATTTGGTCAAACCTAAACTATCACCACTCAAAGTCATGAGAATTGTCACTTTCTAGTTTCTTTTCAATTAAAAAGTGAAAATTTCATGAGTTTAGGTGATGATAGTTTAGGTTTGACCAAATCCTGAGAGGTCACAAGCAGACTAAGTGCTGTCAGTAGGAGTGGCTCTCTTGGAGAAGTCATATGCACGTTTGACTTTTTTTACCGGACTTTGGATTTTTAGTGTTCTATATGGTTTATATGAATTATCAAATTTTTAGATAGACCAAATTATGAGAGATTAGAAAGTTAGCATTTCGCTAAAATCACCGAAATCACGATTTTCTTCTTCGATGGGAGAGTTGACTTTTTGTTGGTAAGAGATATGATTTTTTTGATATTTTTATTAGATTCAAATGGGGGGTACTTCCTTATTTACATGTAATATCTTAAGTAAATGACATTTACTTAAATGATATTCAGGTAAATAAGGTAAGTGGAGGGGATCAAACGTAACCTGAGGGAATCGGCCTACACCAGATGGTATAAGGTGGAGTTGGGCTGAGTCGGCCCGACTCCACCCGATTTCAGTTGACCCACCCCGATTCAACCTAGTCCCATGGGTGGGTCGTTGTCCCCCCCCCCCCCCCCCCCCCCCCCCCCCCCCCCCCAAGTCGGGTCGCCAGGGGCCGACCCGACTCCGAGTCGGCCGACTCTGCTCCGAGTCGGCCGACTCCGCCATCCATGCCCCAAGGAGATTGTAACGAAGGGCATTAAAACCTCAAAGTATAAAAGTAAAGATTGATCAAGTGTTATCGTTGTTGTTGTCAACAAGTCTGTAGGTACTGCTGCTTCTGCAGGTGGCAATATGAATGATAGCTTTACTCATATGGATAGAGGTAAGCACTTGATAGTCCAAGGATTCTTTTCAAATTCCTCGACTGCAGCCATAACATTTTCTTTAATCACCTCGCAGAACTGCAAACAAAGACCCATGGAAAAACCATCACGATCTGGGTATTTATTAGCTTCCATGCTAAACACTGCAGATCTAATCTCTTCCTAAGAGAAAGGCCCAATCAGCAAATTTCCATCCTGATTAGAAATCTGAGGTCTTCACATTTCCTCCTCTGAGAAGAGGTTCTTTTAGAACTCCCTCAAAAACCTTCCCAATTCCAACAAATAAAGTCAGTTGACCCACCTTATTCGCTTATCACAACATCCCTGAGGTATCACAGTCCAAGAATCTACCACTTATCCGAGTTCAATTCTATTCCTTTATGTTTGGAGGAACTTTCTCTCTCTCTAGCGTTTTTTGGAGAGAAAGTCTGGGTGAACCATATCCCCTTGGGAGGTGGTGGCCCTCGCATTAGCAGACCTCCCGCCGATGATTGGTGTTTTGCCAACCTGTGTCCAGTGTGGTAGGAGAGGGCATGTCAGCCGCTTCTGCCAAGCCTGGGTTCTATCATCAACTCACGGTGCGAGGGTCGTCCGGCAGAGGACTCTCATGGAGGTCGTGAGAGGAGCTTAGCCGGCGAGGCAAACGGCCTTGGCGAGCAAGAGGTGCGTGGATGCAGGAAACTTCCCTGCAAACTGTCTGCTCAAGAGGGGAGACTGGCTCCGCCGGAGTCTGTGTGCTACAGTGGTCAAAGGTGAGGTTCAGGCTGAGTAAGTCAAATGCAGGCTTGAAGCTCCTTCGTGGAGCTATTGGGAAAGGTGTCTCCAGTGTCCTTCCTTATGGTAGGAAAGGAGGAGCAGGTGGTTGCTGCACTGGCGGAGATAGGGGTGGTTGTGGTGGAAGGACCTCTAACCTGTCTTTCTAGGTGATTGAAACTTAGAGGTATCTTCCTTAGCCCCATTTCAGCCTCCTTCTGTATCGTCCTCGAGGGGTGCCCCTTCTCCTCTATGACATTGAAGGGCTAACCTTCCTAGTCTGCTCTTTTAGAGGAGTGGTTTGGGGGATCCCGAAGTTCACCCCTTTCAGCTCCAGGACCGTTGTTTCAATGGAGGTGATGGTGCCTTCTTAGTCGGCTATCCCGGCCATGGTCACCACCGTCATTGTCGGGGATCCACTTGTCATTCACCTGTGGGTGAAGGAGCGGACCACTGTTCTTCCTTAGCCACTGGTGGAACTAGAGTTTCAGGGTCAAAGTCGTGAGGTAAGGGACATATGGCACCTGGGGTGCATGGGTGTTCAAATCTGCTTGTGGACTGTTTCCCCTTCAGGGTGCTGACGCCGGTTTGCTGGACCCTCTCTAGCCGACCCAATGCAACTTGGCACAGACCGGTTTGCCGGGGTGTCGTGGGTCGGGCGTGTTGTTTAATGGGGAACAGGCTGGGTCCCCTATTGGGACCTGGAACTCACCCGCCTCTGACTCTTTCATCAATAGTGGGCCCTGATACCAAATAAAGGACTTCTTCTCCGCCTGGAATCTCCTTCTCCACAGTTGGTTACTGCACCTAATGCCGGCTGCCTGATGGTGCTATTGTCAGTTGGGGACGCCATTTTGAAGCTTGAAGACCTCCCGGTCCGTTGAGGACAGCTGAAGGGGGGTTGCTGCAGTCCCTGCTGGGCCTGCTCCCTCCGTCGGCTGCTGTGTTTGTGGATCCGCAGGCCCATGCAGGTCTTCTGGCCTATCCACAGGCTAATCCAGTCCCCGGCTCCTATGTTAGTAGAGCTCGAGGGTCGTGACTTAAAGGGGGACCTCGTTATGCCGAATGGGTTGCAGTTGACTTCTTCGAAGGTAGCACTTCCCATTTCAGGCAACCGATGGGAGTCACAGTGGAGGATTCTGCAGGGAGAGGCCCCACTTCACTGTTTGGCAGATCGCTGACTGCATGGCAAAAAGTGCTGAAAGAGTCCTTGAGGGAGAAGATTTTCCGGGAACATCTGCTGGGGGAGCTACGCCGGATGTGGAGATAGAGGGAAGAGGGGATATCAGGGAAAGACGAGGGAAAGCTGCTCATGGCGTTGGTGGAGAGAATCATTGAGGACCACTTGAGGGAGTTGGTGGACAAATTGGGGGTCTCCTATGAAAAGGTGGAAAAGGGGATAAGGGGGGTCTCTTAACCTCATTCAGAAAAGATAGTTAGTAGCATTGGCCAGGACAACGAAGAAGGAGAAGACCAACAAGAAGCCTTGGTGTGGGCAACAAAGTGGTGAAGGAAGGGGTGGTGAATGCTGAGGGTGGTAAGGGGAGTGGTGAGGGGATTATTCATCAACCCTTAGGAGGATTGTCTCTTGGAATGTGAGATGCATGTGTGGGAGGGGTGGGGTGGACAGAGTATGGTTAAGGAGCTGATAAGGAGGTGTAGGGTAGATATTCTTTCTTTGCAAGAGACAAAATGGGAAGGGGACGAAGCAGGTTTGATGAGGGAGTTAGGGGGGAGGTAGACTACTGCAGGGAGTGATTTCTCTAGTTGTGGGGAGGGCAGGAGGGATCATGGTTTTATGGAACCCATTCGAGGTGGAGAAAGTGGAGGATGACAGGCAGGTTGGGAGGTGGGCGATCTCCATTCACTTCCGTAGTTTAACAGATGGATTCTCCTAGGATTTTTTAGGGGTCTGTGATCCTCAGTCTAGGGAAGGTAAAAGAAAATTGTGGGAATAACTACTTGGTCATCATACTACTTCAGGTCGTCCTTGGTGTGTGACTGATGATTTCAATGCATTAACATCTACCTCAGAGAGGATGGGAGCTCATTTCCATTTGGGGGAATCTGAAGATTTCTATGAATTCATCCATCAGCCTGCCCTCATTGACATTGGTCTAGTGAATGCTCAGTTCATCTGGTTGAATTTGAGGGAAGGTAAAGAGAATTGTGGGAATAACTGCTTGGTCATCATACTACTTTAGGTCGTCCTTGGTGTGTGATTGATGATTTCAATGCAGTAACATTTGATGCGGGACGGACCTGCGGGAGGAGGAAAGAGGGAGGGAGAGCAGGGATCACACAGGGGAGGGGGAAGCCAGATGAAGGGGGAGGGGAGAGGACAGCAGGCAGACGAAGGAGGGGAGGAGACGGATGACAGGGAGAGAGGAAGGGGTTTACAGGGAGAGGGAGACCTGCGCACAGGTTTAGGGAACTTCTGCCCCATGCAACCTTCCGTTTTCTTCTTCTTCCATTCTATTCTATTCAAAAGACTTCTTACAAGTATATATAGGACAGAAGCCCTACTATTCATGTACCCACTTGACCAAAATGTCCCCAGACAAATAACAAAATACCAACTTTGTCCCCACATCTACAAATAAACTTCACCTTTCTTGAAATTAGACATTTAAATCTACCTAACTAAATCAAACTCCACTAAAATGAAAAATACATAATAAAATAAAATTGAAGTCGATATAACTGATGTCTGCAGTCTCGAGTCTCGTTCTGCGTCCGTCACGAGTCACGGTCCCCGTCAATCTCCCCCACTTCGAAAAAATTCAGCCTCGAATTTTAAAGTGTCGAAGTAGGAGAACGATATACGTCAGAACCGGAGTGAAATACACCGTACGACTCATAATATCAGAAATCTCGAACTGTCGACCAAAGTGCGCCTCAAGGAAATCTAACCACACCACATCAAAGTCCTGGAGAGTAAACTCGCAATCAACCACGACAGTAGATGATGAACCAGCTGGACGGTCTTCCGTGAACACACAATATGATATCGACTGAAAACCTGAAAGAGAGAACAACTCAAGATCCCATGTGTCGTCTATCTCAGACTCAGTGCAAACAGTACTATCTAACACTAGGGATGAGGTCTCCGACAATATATTCTGTGGCGCCACTTGATCATTATGCAAATCTTGCAACTCTGACTGTATTTGCATCTCCACGTCAGCTAATGTTGCGTTAGACTCATCAATCACTACTTGCTCTGGCTCTGGACACTTGGCATCTAAGACGGAATCTGCTACACAATCCACCTTTTGCATTTTAGCAACAAAGATATCACGTAACTCGTGAATTTCATTTTTGATGATGCCCCAAAGGGGATCTTTCGACAATTTCCAACTCTCGCTTCGGCCTTCAGCAACTTTACTCTCCGTGAGGGAAGTGGCGCATCGGGGTGAGGACCAATTGATGGGGGATGGATCTGCAGGAGAGCAAAACTCTGACTTGGAAGCCTGGCGGCCGACGTGCAGGGGTGAGCCAGGCAGAGGCGTTGCTTGGCGGAGACCGGCAGAAGGAGGTGGGGTGGTTCCTGCTGCTTGGGGCGTCCGGTGCAAGGGTGAGGGCGATGGAGGGTCCACGGAGAGTCTCCTTCGTGGACAGCGGCGGCGCGCCGAGGTGGCGAGTGCCACGGGCGTGCACGGCGGGAGGGGTCTGCGAGCAGGGGCGGGGGCGGGGGCGAGTCCCAATCACGGACAGCGGCGGTGTGGCGAGGTGGCGAGTGCCACGGGCGTGCACGGTGGGAGGAGTCTGCGAGCAGGGGCGGGGGCGAGTCCCAATCACGGACAGCGGCGGCGCGGCGAGGTGGCGAGTGCCACGGGCGTGCGCGGCGGGAGAAGTCTGCGAGCAGGGGCGGGGGCGAGTCCCTATCACGGACAGCGGCGGCGCAGCGAGGTGGCGAGTGCCACGGGCGTCCGCAGCAAGAGAAGTCTGCAAACAGGGGCGGGGGCGAGTCCCTATCGCGGACAGCGGCGGCGCGACGAGGTGGCGAGTGCCACGGGCGTCTGCGGCGAGAGAAGTCTGCGAACAAGGGCGGGGGTGTGGAGTGGCGGGGGTGGCGAGACCCGTCCCAGGTTGGCTGGATCGATGAGACCGGCGCAGACCAGTGACCACAGACATCCGACATGATGGAGGAAAAGGGGTCCGACGGCGAGGCGGGTCGCGAAGGAGGCCGAGGCGCGTACGACGCGGAGGACCGCGATCGCGGCTGAGTGGGAGCACGGGAATGATGCGCTGGCGACGCGAACGACTCGTCAAACTGAGCTCGGACGAATCCTCCACGCTGGCGGTGTGTTAAGGCCCTCTGGTGCACCGTCGTGCACTGTAGCGACCGGTCCGGGGGAAGCGAACCGGCTGACCCGGCTCGCAGCCTGTTTCTTAAGCCCTCTGTCTCGGCCCGTGCGGAGAGGTATCAAAGGAAGGTGGGAAGAGGAGGGGCCGCGGGCGAAGGCGGTGCGGGGCAGTGGCGACCGGCGTGGGCGGCGCCGGCGTTCGCGGTCGGAGCTCAGTCGCTCGCGGCGACGTCCGACGGAGCCGGCGACGGCGGGTGGTGACCCGGGCGGCGAGGGCAGTGCACCGGCGAGGGGCCTCCGAGGAGGGGTGGATGAGCGCACGGTGGGAGGGGGAGGGCTTCGCGCAGGGATGGCAGGAAGGGAAGAGGGAGAACGGGGGTTTTGCGCGGGGGGGGGGGTGAAGAGAGGGTAGTGAGAGAAGAGGAGGATGACAGGGAGGGGCGAGGGGAAGACGATGGCGAGCAGGGGGGGGGGTGCGCAGGGGGGGGGGGTGAAGAGAGGGTAGTGAGAGAAGAGGAGGATGACAGGGAGGGGGCGCGGGGAAGACGATGGCGAGCAGGGGGTTGTGCGCGCAGGTGAGAGAGGGAGGACGGCGCGGGGCTTCTGAAGATGGCTCCGCGAGGGGGGGAAGAGCGTACGGCGCGTCGTCGAGCAGGGGGGGGGGGGTCGATCGTGGCGCGACGGGGTTCCGGCGATGGGGTTGGGTCTCAGGGGTGCGAGGGAGAGCAGCGAGGAGGGAGGGGTGTCGCGGGGGTGTCGCGAGGAGGGAGGGCGGAGTGGGTGCGGGGCTTCCTTGGGCTGCTGTTGGGGCTCGCGGACGGGTGGTGAGGATTCGACTCCGTGGGAGAAGTCGAGAACCTGGCTCTGATACCAAACTGATGCGGGACTGACCTGCGGGAGGAGGAAGAGAGGGAGGGAGAGCAGGGATCGCACAGGGGAGGGGGAAGCCAGATGAAGGGGGAGGGGAGAGGACAGCAGGTAGACGAAGGAGGGGAGGAGACGGGATGACAGGGAGAGAGGAAGGGGTTTACAGGGAGAGGGAGACCTGCGCACAGGTTTAGGCAACTTCTGCCCCAAGCAACCTTCCGTTTTCTTCTTCTTCCATTCTATTCTATTCAAAAGACTTCTTACAAGTATATATAGGACAGAAGCCCTACTATTCATGTACCCACTTGACCAAAATGTCCCCAGACAAATAACAAAATACCAACTTTGTCCCCACATCTACAAATAAACTTCACCTTTCTTGAAATTAGACATTTAAATCTACCTAACTAAATCAAACTCCACTAAAATGAAAAATACATAATAAAATAAAATTGAAGTCGATATCACTGATGTCTGCAGTCTCGAGTCTCGTTCTGCGTCCGTCACGAGTCACGCTCCCCGTCAACATCTACCTCAGAGAGGATGAGAGCTCATTTCCATTTGGGGGAATCTGAAGATTTCTATGAATTCATCCATCAGGCTGCTCTCATTGACATTGGTCTAGTGAATGCTCAGTTCACCTGGTCGAATTTGAGGGATAATCTGTTTTGCTCCAGGTGGGACAAAATTTTGGTCTCAGTTGTTTGGGAAGACCACTTCCCTCATGTCCAGGCCTCTTCTTTGCCTAGGCCGACTGGCCATAAACCTATCATTTTCAGGACCAGCCGTGATCATGTGAGGGCACAACCTTTTAGATTGGAGAAGTACTGGAGTAGGGAGGCAGACTTCTTAGACTCTGTCAAATCTGCTTGGGATTGTCAGGAGTAGCAGAGATCACACTGATCATCGAGCTGAAGCATTTAGCACATGGTTGAGTAGGTGGGGCAACATCAAGAGGATACCAGGCAAATAGGAGGACACAATATTGCTCCAGCTTCAGGTGTTAGATCAATTGGATGAGGTGGGTTTGATGGATGACCTCAATAGACAGAGCAGGGCTGTGATACAGGCACAATTTGATGAGATCTTTTTGAGAGAGGAAATTTATTGGAAGCTAAAATCAAGAGAGAAATAGATCAAAGAAGGGGATAGAAACACAAGCTACTTTTATAGGATTGCTTCAAGAAGAAAGAGGACAAATCACATTGCTGGCATCGTGGAGGGGGATCTTTTATGGCAAAGGGAGAAAGACATTAGGGGAGTTGCTTTTCTCAGATGAGCAGGTGGATTGGCCTGATTTTGAAGATGATTTCCTTCCCTGCCTTTCCTAGGCTCAGAGTGATACTCTTGTGAGGCCATTTTTGAGTAGGAGATAAAACATGCGGTTTTCTCTCTTACAGGTGATAAGGCCTTGGGTTAGATGATTTCCTATGTTTTTTCTTCCAGCATTGCTGGGAGAGTGGGAGATCATCAAAGTGGATCTTTTTGTTGCTATTAGAGAATTTCAGGAGGGAGGGGCTTATTTGAGGGGTGTTAATAAGACCCTTCTGGTCCTCATTCCTAAGAAGCATGGGGCAATTCATCTGATAGTTTTCCGCCCAATCAGTTTGTTAAAACACATTTACAAAGTATCTCTAAAGTTCTGGCCAACAGACTTGACAGTGTTGTGGACGAGCTGATCAATGGATGTCAGCCTTAGCGAGCTTTCATCAAAGGAAGGCACAGTGGCCTATGAATGTCTATTTACTTGGAAGCAACATAACAAGAGGGTTTTGGTGCTCAAGCTGGATTTTGAGAAATCTTATGATACATTTAGCTGTGGCTACCTCCTCCAGGTGCTATCAAAAATGGGTTTCCATCAGACGTGGGTTGCATGGATAAGGGAGTGTATCTCTTCAGCTTCCTTTGCTGTGCTTATTAATGGTCAGCCATCCTCCTCTTCCCCTAGCGGAAGAGGCCTTCGTCAGGGGGATTCCTCCCCCCCTTCTCTTTCTCAGTTTCTCTCCTATTGTTCCTCTAGGTAGCACAGAATTTTAATAGGCTGTCTCTGAGAGCTAAGACGACAGGGATCATCTCGGGCTTTTAGGTTGGGCAGCCCTCTATCCGTGTTAGCTACCTACAATATGCAGGCGACACCATATGCCAGATTGATGCTGGAGGTGGCTTAGGATATCACTGGGTTAAAGGTCAATTTTAGCAAGAGCCTCATGGCGGGGATCAACCTAAACGAACTGGTAATCAGGAGAGCAGCTAACCTCTTTGGCTGCCAGATAGGAAGTTTCCCTTTCTCTTACCTGGGTCTTCCTTTATCACCTGGACTGATTCGATGCAGTGACTAGAAGGGGATAGTGCAAAGATATGAGAACAGGTTGGTTGGATGAAAGATAAGAATTATCTCTTATGGTGGTCCTTTGGTCATCTGTAGATTATTGTTGGATAGCCTGCCCCACATATTACCTGTCCATTTTTAGAATTCCAAAGACGGTGGCGAAGGAGGCTAGAGTCTATTCAAGCTAGATTTTTTTTTTTTTTGGCATGACAATGGGAGCACAAATAGAGGTTGTCATAATATCCCTTGGGCTAGAGTGTGTTAGAGCAGGGAAGCAAGTGGTCTAGGCATCAGGAACATTAGATATTTCAACCTAGCTATTTTGCGCAAATGGATGTGGAGGCTTGGGACATAAGTTGGGAGTTTGTGGCTGCTGCTTCTTAGGCAAAAGCGCTACAGTTTTTCCAGAGTTTGGGACTTGTTTCCGTCTTGGCTGTATAATATCTCCTTGATCTAGAGGGGCATCCTATAGTGTGTAGACTTTACCAGAGCTAGTATTAGGGTTACTCTGGGGGATGGACAAACATGTTTGTTCTGACAAGACAGGTGGTATGATGACTTCTCATGGGTGGAGTCCTTGCCTGCCTTGTTTGCCAGTTCTAGTCTTCAAAGAGCCTCCATGGCCCAGATATTTAAGACACATTTGTCTGGCGGTACTTGGGCACCTACCTTTCGTAAGAACCTAACAGTACGGCTGCAAATGATTTGAGCCGAGCCGAGCCGAGTAGCACTCTGCTCAGACTCAACGTGCTCATTTTTTAACAAGCTTCAACTCGGCTTAATACTCGTCGAGTACTTACAACCCTTTTTCAAACGCGGCTCGATAACAATTTGTGCCGTTCGAACTTGGTTCGATAAGTTGCTCGATTACATAAACGAGCTCAAATTCGAGCTTGAGTTCAAATATTGAGTTTAAAAAATTACTCAAATCCGAGCTCGAGTTTGAATGAGTTGAAAAAATTTACTCACACCGAGTTTAAGCTTGAGCTCGAGCTCGAAAGCCACAAGGCTGAAGAAGTCACGGGTCGGGAGGGGGCTGCGGACTTCATTTTTTAGAAACTCAAGCCACCAAGGTATTTTTTATATCCGATATGGGATTAAAGACATCGCAGGGGTGGGCGACTGGTGCATGGGGTGAGGAGGTCGGAGAATGCCGCTGCAGGAACTGTGGATGGCATTTGGCACCACCGGAATCGCGACGCGTCCGTCCACACCTCTGGGGAAGGTGTTGCAACTCCGGGCCGTCCACACCTCTGGGCGTTTGCACCATCGGGCGTCCTTACTGCCGGGGGTGGCACTACGGCCGTTGGGAGCTCAGTCCGACACCAGTGGGGGTTCCGTGAAAGTCACCAGAGGCTCTAGCGAGTCAGTGACCAATCGTGGTGCCCCTCGGCCGAGTCAGGCTAGGCCGCTAGGGTCCGGTTGGGCGCACGTGTGCAGTTGGGAGGAAGAAGATGACTGCGGTGCGTAGGGACCTTAAAACCAAGGTATCAAGTAAATGTTAGTATTTGTAGTTTCATTTACTTAAGAT
This sequence comes from Colocasia esculenta, assembly GCA_014218235.1. Classification (NCBI taxonomy): domain Eukaryota; kingdom Viridiplantae; phylum Streptophyta; class Magnoliopsida; order Alismatales; family Araceae; genus Colocasia; species Colocasia esculenta. Next base: position 24,269,738 of record CM024763.1, on the reverse strand, counting down.
ATTACTTGTAAATAAAGAAGTACCTCTCATTTGAATTATGAAATTTTTAGATAAGCCAAATTACGAGGGATTAGAAAGACACTATTTTGATGACTATTTTCTTCTTGGATGGGAGAGTTGACTTTTTATTAGTAAGAGATATGATTTTTTGATATTTTTATTGGATTCAAATATGGGTACTTTCTTATTTACATATAATATCTTACGTAAATGAAATTACAAATATTAACATTTACTTAAATGATGTTCAGGTAAAGTAAATAAGGTATTGTACGTGAATATATGATTGTATGATTCATATGCATATTAATTATGTTTATACTTTATACATTACTATCATTGTGTCATACACTTTATTTTCATATATTTCAGTTAATAAATGCAATCCTTGTATTTTATTATATATATATATTTGTTTTTTACCAATTTTTATAGGCGGTCGATCCGGCCACCCCTGCCTCATCTTGGATTGGCCTGGATCGGCCGGTCTCGGATCGGGATCGGTCGATCCCCTTGTTCTCGAACCTTGCTTGAAACAATAGATTTTGTGTTCATACCCTTATTTACATGATTTCATTAAAAATAAATTTTGTGTACATACCCCTATTTATATGATTTGTGTATATACACCCTGTATTTAGTCCTTTATATCTAAGTCCTCTTAAGTATTTCATACTTTAATAATAACTCTTTAAAAATAAATAAATATATTTATATCCTCATACTTATTATAAGAAATTTAAATATATTAACAAGTATTAATTGGAGTATATTAATGAGTAGCTTATCGACTATCTTAACGAGTAATTTATTGAGTATCTTAACGAGTTGCTCGCGAACATAATCGAGTGTTGCATACCTTGTTCAAGATTGACTCGTTTGTGAACCGAGCATATTTTTTGTTCAAGCTCGGGTCGTTAATCTAATAAACGAGCTGAGCCGAACTTTTATTGGGCTGAGCTCCGACTTATTCGTCGAGCATATTGGTTTGTTTGCAGCACTGCCTAACAAGCGAAGAAACATGTCAGCTTGAACACCTCTTTTCCTTCCTACTAAGACTTTAGGCCGGTTGCCGATAGGAAGGACATATGGATTTGGAGATGGGAGATGACAGGCTGCTTCACAATTAGGTCGGCATATCTTACTCTCGCTGATGGAGGAGAAAGACATGCCTTCTCAACTCAAATATGGGCTCCCAAGAGCCCTCTCAAGGTGAAAGTTTTTGTATGGAGGGTTTCCCATAGGTGGCTGCCAACTTGTGATAGAATACCCGTGGTACCATCCATGTTTTAAAAAAACATGTGACAGAATACCACAGTTTTTACCACAAATACCTACATTGTGCTGTTTATGTGGTGATGAAGAGGAGGATTTGGACCACTTATTTACAGGCTGGCCCTTTGCTAAGGGACTCTAGTCAAGGATCGGACATTGTCTTCAACCATCTTTACCACAACTTCTTCTTAAGTGGCACTGGCATTGGACACTCAAGGGAGATAAGCTGGTTTGGCGGCTCATCTTGCATGCCACTCTCTGGGTTTTGTGGAGTGAAAGGAATAGTAGATAAGAGAAGTGCAGACAGAGGACAGTCTTTTTGCTTTTGTTAGAGAGAGAGTTTCTTTTTGGGCTAAACATTTGTGTGCTGTGGAGGGCTCTAACTCCCTGCTCTTTTTACTTCTGGGGAGTTAAGGTGGTTTCTCCTTTCAGGAATGGGTTTCTTTTTGTATAGGGTTTTGTTGGTTATACCTATACACTTGTACATTCTCTCTTTCTATCAATATAATATGTGGTATCCCCCATGTTTCAAAAAAAATCCTGAATAACATTTACATTATCTATCATTAACCTTCTCTGCCCACCACTAGACATGATATGAAAGTAAGATGTGTTCTTTTCTCCCTACCTAAGCTAGGATTCTTTATCTCTTTGCTTCCATTTGACCTCCTCTCTGAAGGCCCATTCATTATATTACTGCTTTGTCTCCTCCCACAGAAAAAATCTTCATCTGAAAGCTCTCCTCTATGGTTCCTCCTAGGGCTGAACATGGGTCGGTTCGGTCCGGGTTGGCCAACCCGAACCGAACCGAATCCCAAGGTCAACCCGAACCGAACCGGTCCGGTTCGGTTTAAACCGAAGTCTAATGCATATTTTATCCCAACCGCGCGCCTGTCGTGATGGCCAAGACGCTGTCCCCCCTAAAGGCAGATGCAGGGTTCGAAACCCAGCTTTGCTACAGTTTTTTGCCAAAAGTTCACTGTTTTGACAAAAGATTCTTTTGGAGGAGACTAGTTTCGAACCCGCGACAACACGGAAACGTTCCCGCCCATGCGCTAACCAACTGCGCTATGTTTTGTTTGAGTAAATAACACACATATTATATATATAATCGGTTTATTCGGTTTCAGAAAATGAAACCGAACTAAACTGCGCAGGGACCCGAACTGAATCGGACCGAACCGGTCGATTCGGTTTGAACCGAATTTTGAACAGCCCTAGTTCCTCCCAACATATGCCGTAATCTTCTGAAGAAGATCCTTCTTTATTCTGGCAACCTCTCCAAAGGTACTCTTACTCCAAATTTTCTTTTTCTCTCTTAGCCATTTTAACTTGCTTGCAAGAGTAAGCTCTTACCCTCCATCCACTAGGTTTTGACTAGGTCCTTGAAATCTTCATACCTAGACCAAGCCAACTCATATGTGTTGTACTCAAGGAGTGGCCCAGTGGTTGGCCCTTCATGTACACCAAGATGTGTTTATAAGATTTATAAGGATTTTCTAACAATAATGTAATAGGTTAGTTTTCCAAACACCCCCCCCCCAAAAAAAAAAAAAAAAAAAAAAGGAAAAAGAAAAGAAGAAAAAACTCATAGGTAAGAATTCAGCGGACCATACCCTTTGTTATTTCTGTTCTTTGTCTGGGTTCCTTAGTGTTTCTTCCTTCTGAAGGTTCTCTTGTTCTTTCTTGAGTTTATCAAATAGGTTTGAATTACACTTCTCTCTTCTGTCGATATCAATCTTGGAATTAAATAATCAAATGGCAAAAAAAATGAACCTCTTTCTTTCAGGAAGTCTCGGAGAAGATGTTATTGGCATTTGTTGATTATCTCACTTTCTTAGTTTTGTAGTCTATGCATCCTATTCATGGAGATGGAGGCTTACCTTAACATAATCCAGCTCTGTCACACTGGTGTATCTTCCATAGGAAAATGCAAAACAAGTTGTTGAAACATGGGAACAACAGTTTCATTGTGCACCAAAGGGCCAATGGGTGTGCTTTCTATATCTTGCTAATGATATTTTGCAGAATAGCAGGCGAAAAGGTTCAGAATTTGTCACTGAATTTTGGAAGGTTCTCCCTGATGCTCTCAAAAATGTAATTGAGAATGGTGATGAATTTGGAAGAAATGCTGCAATGAGGCTGGTAAGAAGATAAGTTTATTTCATATGTTTCAAGTGAGTTAAGCACACTATTTCATCTGCATCCATTAATTAACACTTACTAGAAAAAGGAAGCGATTGGCTTGAATTTCTTTGGATGGTTTGTTTGCATAGGATTGTGCATTTTCTATTTCACGTGTTCTTATTCTTGTTCGCTAATGATCATACATGTGCAACTATATGTGCACAAATACCTGTGGATGTAGTCATCTTCTCTGTTTGCATGATTTATGCGGGTCCATGCCATCTCTTCTTGTGTATTTCTGATCTGGCGGTGGTGCATGATAATATGTATACATATATATATATTAAGATATCTGGAGTTGCATGTGTGCTCATTATTTGTTAATGTGTCTCAATCTGTGTACATATTTATGTATGTATCCGTATGATGCAAAGATATATCTTTATGAAGAAATCTAGCCCACTCAAATCAGTCCATTGCTTATAAAGTTGGGAATCAAGCCAAAAGTTCTGCACTTCCCCTTAAAGATTCTGTTGCTTCTCTCCCCCCCCCCCCCCCCCCCCCCCCCCCCCCCCCCCCCCCCCAAGATAATAAATTAGTACCCCACACTTGTATGTAGTATCAACCATCCGACTCATCTTTTTGAAGCCTCCACCCCTATACCACCTGGTGACGGATACTTAACCATTCTGAATGCCTTCTACTGACTCACTCACACGCGAAAGCAAGCTAATAAGCTGAGGTGTCCCCTCTTTTTAGATATGAGGACTACGTAGGTCTAAGACAGTTGTCTATCAGATGGTTTTTCTTCAATTTCTTTCATAACTTTCATAATATCAAGCTTGTTAATTTCTCATTTTTAAAATTGTTGATAGAAACCTAATGAAAAGCCATGAAGTCTGGGAAATTTCTTCATGTATGCACTGAAAACCGCTAAACCAAGTCTGTTACATGCATTTCCTTGAAAAGCAAAAGCTTCTTCTTCTTTCAAGGAAGAATTGTATTGCACCACCCATTTTTTTAGATAGGGAGGGTGACACAATTAAGTAAGTGAAGAGAAGAGGTTCCTTTGCAAGAAAGAAAGACGACAAAAGGAATTAAAGGAGGTAGAGGTAAACTCCTCATTCCACTCAGCAGCTGACATATCAAAAGAAGTCTCTAACCATACAAGATATATAAACATTGGAAGCATCATTGAACTCCTGCCAAAATGCTTCAACAAATTTTTTTTTTGAAAGTGGGTAGTACCACATGTATATATTAAGAAAGAAGGAGATTGTACAAATATAGGAGGGCCAAAACACCGAAAAAGGAACCTCCCCACAGCACCTATACAACAACCAACACCAAGAAGGTGTAAATCACTCTACCATCCCAAAACACCAAAAAGAGGAGATGGAGCAACGTTTACATCAAGACAAAGTGACTGCCCATTCCTTCACCCTATCTCAAACAAAATTGACCAAATGCTCCACCGATCTGGATTCCCTCCTGAAAATTCGAGAATTACGTTCCCCCCCACACTGCCCATAAGGTAGCATGAAAGATGAGCCACCAAACAATGTTGTCTGCCTTTAGGGGCTAGTGCTTATGCCACTCTTCCAAGAGAGAGGACCCATCGTTCCGCAAGGTGATAGAATTACCAGTCTCCCGAGCAATCTCTCTCCAAAGTCGTTGAGAATAGGGGGATCCCATGAAAAGGTGATGTAGGGTCTCCTCGTGGGCTCCACAATAGCAAGAAGGATCCACATTATACAAAAAACAATACAATCTATCTTTGATGGGCAACCTCCCTTGAGCAATTCTCCACATGAAGACCTTGACTTTAAGAGGGCTGGCCGGTTTCCAAACTTCCCGCAAAATGGCAAAACGGACACCCCCATCCGAACATACATCATAGGCTGACTTCATTGAGAATGCACCTCCCTTTCCCCATCTCCATCTCCATCTCCAAACATGTTCCCTATCTTGAGGACGATAAGGACGAATGTGCCTCATCAAACTCTAGAATTGATCCTCCTCATTCAGTAGGAAGTGGCGCCAAAAGGTAGGAGCCCATGCACCTCCAGGGAGATGCATATCAAAAGCTTGGGCCACAGACGTGAGCGGATCCACCATCAAAGCACAAAGGTTGGGAAACAAGGACTCCAAGGTAAAATCTCCGCACCATCTGTCTTTCCAAAATCTGTAATTCCTGCCATCCCCTAACACAATCCTCACATCAGAAGCTATAAGATCTCTGCAGGAGAAAATACCCTGCCACAAGGGGAAAGTCCTGTGACACGGTGGTGTCAAGTCCCAGATTCTAGAAGAAGAGTAATATCAACACCTGATAACCTCTGTCCATAGCCCTTCTTACCCTTTGCCTAGCCTCTAAAGCCACTTACTCAAGAGAGCCGAGCTGAAGTTGTTGACATTCTTCAGCCCCAAACCGCCCATCTTCTTGGGGAGGGTAATCCTGCTCTAGGAGATGTCATGCCATCCTCTCGTCACTAGAACCATGCCAAAAGAATCTGCACTGTATAGAGTGTAATTTCCTAGCCACAAAGCTAGGAATCCAGAAGACTGAGAGAAAATAAGTAGGCAAATTGCCCAACACCAAGGAGCATAAAGTGAGACGGCCCCCAAAAGATAACAACCTCACCTTCCATCCTGCAAAACAGGACTCAAACCTCTGAATGATGGGTCGACAATCAGCGCAAACCCTTCGGCGAAAGAGGAAGACCAAGGTACGGTATAGGGAATGTACCAATGGTACACTCCAGAAGAGTAGCAGCCCTCCAAATTGGTCTCTCCTCCAAATTCACACCAACTAGGGTGCTCTTATCAAAATTAATCTTCAGCCCAATAGCCTCTTGAAGAAGCTCCAACAAAAGCTTGGTCATGGCATAAGATTGACCTTCGTCCTCTGAGAAAAGGATGGTATCATCAGCATAATGAAGATGGGAGATAACCAGACCATCTCTGCTCACCGCAAACCCTTTAATTAAGCCAGCCACCTCAGCCTTACTCCATACCCTTCTAACTAACCTAGCCACCAACACAAACAAAAGGGGGGGGGGAGGGGATCCCTTTGTCTCAGGCCTCTACTGCTACTAAACCAGGAAGACAACTTCCCATTGATGATGACCGCGAAGGAAGCTGAAGTCACACAAGCTCTAATCCAACCAATTCAGCTGTCCCCAAAACCTATCCTCTGTAGGACAAGAATTAAACACTGCCAGCTGACCTTGTCATATGCCTTCTCAAGATCTATCTTGAGAACAACACCCTTTCTCCTCTGTTGCTTGAAAGCATATATACACTCATGTGCCATCAAGATATTGTCAAGAATATGTCTCTCTTTGATGAAAGCTCTCGGGTAATGACTGACTAGCTTGTCTATCACCGAGATCAATCTCCCAATTAAAATCTTGGTGATGATCTTATAAGGGCCATTTAGCAAACTGATCGGCCTGAAATCCCTGAACTCCATAGCCCTTGACTTCTTAGGAATGAGTACAAGAAATGTCTTGTTGATGCCTCCCAAGTGAGCTCTTCCATCTTGAAACTCCTTAATTGCAGCCATTAAATCTTGCTTAATAATACTCCAACATTTCTGATAGAAGATTAAGGGAAAACCATTAGGGCTTGGTGCCTTGTCACCTGCCAAAGAAAACACTGCCTGGTGAACCTCTTCCTTCGAGAAGGGAAGAGAGAGAGCCTCACTCTCCACAGGAGAGAGGCGGGGGAGGAGGTCGTCTGCATATCTCACCTGCAAGTAGATTCCTTAAAAAATAGGGAGGAATAGAAGAGTCCCGCCTGAAGCCTAATATCTGACTGGGAAGCGAAGCTGCAGTTCCCCACCATAGTGGTAGAGATGGAATTGACCCTTCTACTGCCTAAACGCAATCTTCTGGAAGTACACAATATTCCTATCCTCCTCTTTTTATCCATCTGTCCCTAGATCTTTGCCTCCAATAAACTTCTTCCCTAGCCAATGCCTCATCAAATTGACTCTGCAAAGAGTCCCTAGCTGATATGTCTTCCTCATCCATAAGCCCAGCTTCCTCCTAGTTGTCAAGACTAGAAAGATGCTAAATAATCTTGTCCTTCGCCGCTCTTCTCGGGAGGGTTCTACTCGCCCCCCAAGAGTGGAGATGAAGGGCCATTTGCTCCAGCTTCTTCACCAGGGTGCCCATAGCGGAGGTACTGTACACCGACCTACTCCATGTCCCTGAGGCAACCTGCAAGAAATCTGGCTCCCTGAGCCAGACCTGCTCAAACCTGAAGCCAATAGACCTGCCCTGCTGTCCTGAAGTCTTTAACAAGATGTCCTTATGATTAGATGTGGTCATGGCCAAGCCAACAACTGGAGCATGTGGAAAGTGGTCCTCCCAATGAATGGAGACCAGAGACCTGTCCAACCTAGAGCAAACTGCCTCAGCTCTCAAGTTGGACCAAGTGTACACTGCTTGTGACATGCCTAAGTCCACTAGAGCTGCCTCCTAGATGTAGTGAGAGAAGTCTTCCGTCTCCTCCACCGTAGCATAGCCACCATACCTCTCTCCATCTGAAACCACCGCATTGAAGTCACCTCCAATGCACCATTAAAGTCACCTCCAATGCACCACGGCCGCCCCAAAGAAGTATGGACCTGAAGCAACTCCTTCCAAAGTTGTCTCTTCTCCTCTCTTCCCTGAGGATCATACATGCTAGTGAAGTCCCAAGAGAAGCCATCATGGATAGATCCAAAATGGAGAGACATCGCCCATCTAGAAATGACTCTATCATGAGAAAGCTCTTCCACCTCAAAGGAATTCCAAAGGATAAGGATACCCCCCCTTCCTCGACCTTCCCATTGCTGGAGACCCAACACCCTGCGGCAATCTGGCGTCACTGATATTCCTAATGAGGTCACAACAATTCCCTTCCCACTTAGTTTCTTGAAGACATAATATATCAACCTTACACCTCCTGACAAGCTCCCTCACAACCCTCCTCTTCTCAGCCCCTCCTAACCCCCTAACATTTCGTGAAAAGATCCTCATTGATGAATAGAATGTGGACCCTCCTCTTCCTTCCCCTCCTGAGTACCCTTGGCACCTCTTACCTGAGATCTAACCCTCTTCTGATGCTCCTCCCCACCTCTTGTTGATCTTGGTGAATGCTCCTCTCAAATCTTTTTTCGCCCTCTCAAAAGCCACACCCACCTGTTCTGCCACATCCTTTGCATGCCCTAAGACAAACACCTCCATCTCCCTCAGAACCTCCCTCGTATCATCATACCCCACCAAGCACCTTCCCCTGGTTTCCCCCTCTTCCAGCAACCCTTAAACATCTCCCAGCGCCATTAAAGCCCCGCATCAGCATCCCCTCCTAACTTAGAGTCCTCACTGTGGGCAATCACCAGAGGCAACTCCCCTGTGGGCCCTGCCGGCATAGCCTCCCTGAGATCGTCTCTCAGTTGAGGTGGTCCCTCTTCATCAGGTGGGGAAGGATTCTCAGCCACGAATCCCGATCATTTCATAGTGTGCCCAGCGCTGGCCCTTCGCTAGTCCCTTGAGTCGTCGGAGATGATTGAGGAGACTGGTCCGCAGTAGCATCTTTCTGGAGGGGTGGAGACATCTCAACTAAGTGCCGGAGGAAACCAACGAAGAGAATTTTTGGGCGAGGTGGCAGATGCCGCTCCGGCGAGGCCGAACGTAGCAAGAGCTCCTTGTCAGATGGACACAGAGATGTGCTCGGTCGGAGGAGAGCCAATCTATGGTCGCCAGGCCGAACCCCATCCTCGCATAGGCTGTGGGGAACCCAAAGCTCCCTGCCAGGTAACTAGAAGGTTGTTGCCAACCTCCATAGTCCGGGATGCCCTACTGGCTCCTGGAACCAAGGATGGCAGAGTCGGGTCGGCTGGGTGAGTCGAACCCAGCCGACCCCGACCCGGGTCGGGTCGGATCCATGGATTCGGCCGACTCCAATGGAGTCTGGCCGACCCTGGATCGGCCATGCTTAAAAAATGTTAAAAAATTGAAAAAAAATCCGAAAAAATCAGGAAAAATCACAAAAAAATTTATTTAAAAATATATAATAATAGAACATATTGAGTATATCCATAGTTTAGTTACACATATGTTCATATTACAATACAGAGCAATGGTAACTATGATACCTTATTTACCTGAATATCATTTAAGTAAATGTTATATTTGTATAACATTTACTTAAGATATTACATGTAAATAAGGAAGTACCCTCCATTTGAATCCAATAAAAATGTCAAAAAAATCATATCTCTTACCAATAAAAAGTCAACTCTCCCATCGAAGAAGAAAATCACGATTTCGATGATTTTAACGAAATGCTAACTTTCTAATCTCTTATAATTTGACCTATCTAAAAATTTGATAATTCAAATAAACCATATGGAACACTAAAAATTCAAAGTCCGGTAAAAAAAGTCAAACGCGCATATGACTTCTCCAAAGGAGCCACTCTCCTACTGACATCACAGTCTGCTTGAGACCTCTCAGGATTTGGTCAAACCTAAGCTATCATCACTCAAAGTCATGAGAATTGTCACTTTTAAATTTCTTTTCAATTAAAAAGTGAAAAATCTCATGAGTTTAGGTGATGATAGCTTAGGTTTGACCAAATCCTGAGAGGTCACAAGCAGACTAAGTGCTGTCAGTAGGAGAGTGGCTCTCTTGGAGAAGTCATATGCACGTTTGACTTTTTTTACCGGACTTTGGGTTTTAGTGTTCCATATAGTTTATTTGAATTATCAAATTTTTAGATAGGCTAAATTATGAGAGATTAGAAAGTTAGTATTTCGCTAAAATCACCGAAATCACGATTTTCTTCTTCGATGGGAGAGTTGACTTTTTATTGGTAAGAGATATGATTTTTTTTTTTGATATTTTTATTGGATTCAAATGGGGGGTACTTCCTTATTTACATGTAATATCTTAAGTAAATGAAACTACAAATAATAACATTTACTTAAATGATATTTAGGTAAATAAGGATCCTGACAACCCTGCCTGAAGAGGATCCTGAAGGTAACCTGAGGGAATCGGCTACACCAGATGGAATCGGGGTGGAGTCGGAATGTCATGGGTGGGTCGTTGTTCACCCCCCCAAGTCGGGTCGCCAGGGGCCGACCCGACTCAGAGTCGGCCGACTCCGCTCCGAGTCGGCCGACTTTGCCATCCATGCCTGGAACCCCTCCTTCAAATGCGAATTACCCGTTCCCCCATATAGATGTCTTAGCTGCTCCGCGAGCGTCCTTGCTGTTGGTGACATGGGCCTTGTATCCAGGCAGCACCACAGGAAGCCCTCCGGCTAGGGGGGCAAATGTATTCGCGGCCGGCCCCACCTGGGCAAAAGACGTAGACAGAGTAGTTTGTATTGGGGGTGGGGGGTGGGGGGCAAGAAGGCCCTGTTTGGGCCTCTCCAACCTGAAGTGAGGAATTGGGTTTGTGGGTAAGTCACAGGTACGCCGACTGGCTCGGGGCGACCCGTTCTTGGCCCTTGATGGATCATCCCTAATTTGAGCAGTGGGTGAGTCAGTCTGGTTCAACCGGTTCGATCTAGCCCCCAAATTTGAAAGCCTCGCCATGTTGAGGCACCGTACATCTTCTTTCTCTATGAAACCCTAACTTTGTCGGCGCCTGCACGGTATGCAGAGGCTTCTTGGAGGCCTCCATTCGCCACAACCGCACCATGAAAACTTCTCTAGCCAGATCCACAGTGACAATTGCTAGGATAGTCACTGGGTTTGGGACGTGGATGGTGGCACTCATCGCGGTTCTTGCTTCCAACTCCTTGAACCCCAAGGACCCCCTTTGTAAGGCTCCGACATCCTTGACGAGGAATTGAATCCCGTCCTCGTTGCAGAGGAAAATCGGAACCCCTTCCAGAACAATCTTCATCCTACTCTCCAGGTTGAGGAATGTTCCCCGATGAAGACCCCACTGCTTTAACTTGAACACTGCCTCCCCGACCCTTAGGTAACCGGTGAAGAAGCTCTCACGGGCCACCTGCGACAGTGTCCAGCCCCCGACAACGACCTCACATAGCTTGGTTTGGATCTGCACCGCAGAGGCCTTCCCCTCCAGAACTGTGGCCGCCAAGCACTTTTTGAGCTCCTTCAATCTCCCTTGCAATGGCTCAATCGGGAAGGCTCCAGCATCGATTCATTGTTTGCCTCCGACCCTGAGTTGCTTCGAAGAGTTAGGGCCCCTCACCACATAAGCATACGAGCGAGAGAAGGCCAGTGGCTAACCCTGGGTCTTCGGACAGGAGCGTTGGAGACGACCCTTCAATCCGCACCGAAAGCATGTTGGAGGGGAATTGTCTGCCGGCCGACGGCCAGGTAGGGGACCCCCCCCCCCCCCCCCCCCCCCACCCACCAAGGGCCATCAGCTACAGGGGACACTTTGGAAAATCGAGAGCTTCTCTCTCTAAAAAAGTCTAGAGAGAGAAAACTCTAATAAATGCTTCAACAATTAGCAGGGGGAACTCCCTACGTGGCTCACCTTGGGGGGATCTCCCTTCCCCCATCTTCTCTCTAGTGGTGGATGAGTTGTTGCCAGAACCTGTGGCTGGCGAGGTGTTGTCCCCGGTCTCTTTGCAGGAAAAGAATAACTTTGGCGCTCGTGGTGGTGCCCTACCTCAATCTCTAGGGTGCTTCATCAAAGGGAGCTGACAACGGCGATCAACTCTGGGGCATGCAGTAGGGGCAGGGGAAGAAGGTAATCCTGGTTGCACAGGAAGGAGCCAATCTAGGTTGCAAAATCAGGGCCGAAGAGGTGAAGGCAATGTTGAAGATTGTGGAAACTATTTGCACAGAACAGACGAGGGTGGTGGCAGAGCAGGTTGACACATCCTTCTTGTCGGCTGAGAAGGGCATCAAAGGACTCTTTACTAAAATCAACAAAAGATGGTGCATGAGTGATCGAGCGGGGAAAAGACACAAGTGAGGGGAGGAAGAGAGGTGAGGAGGGAGGGGAGGAGAGGTTGTTTAGTTCTTCCCAATGAGGATTATTTCATGGAATGTCAGGGGGCTTGGAGGGATTGGCAAGAGGAGGGCAATGAAGGAGCTTGTTAGGAGGTGCAAGTCTGATGTGCTGTGCATTTAGGAAAGTAAGTGGGAGGGCGACAACAATGACCTTTTGAGGGAGATTGGGGGTACGCATTTGTTCTCGAGAGTTGCTTCCCCAACGGTTGGGAGGTCTAGGGGCATCCTTGTCCTTTGGAATCTTTATGATGTGGGGTCACATCAGACAAGGAGGTGTCCAAGTGGTCTATCTTAGTGCACTTCAGAGTTGTTAGAGATGGTTTTCTTGGGATTTCAGTGGGGTGTATGGTCCGCAGACATGAGAGCATCAACTGTAGGATGATTTGACTCAACACCATCTTCTTTCTAGTAGGCCTTGGTGTGTGGGTAGAGACTTTAATGCAGTTGTGGCAACAGGGGAGAGGACAAGGAATATGAGCACTACTAGAGATATGGAGGGCTTGTCTGATTTCATTTAGGAGGCAATGCTAGTAGATTTGGACATGGCCAATACCTCTTTCACATGGTCTAACCTGCGAGCTCAAGCCTCATGCTTCAGGTTGGGTAGGTTCCATGTGACCATTGATTGGGAGGATGGGTTTCCTCGTGCACATGTGGTTTCTCTTGCTAGATTAGTTTCAGATCATAAGTCCATTTTGCTGAAGACCAGACGATCGCACAACAGGTATCACTGCTTTAGACTGGAGAAGTTCTAGTTCAGAGAGGATGATTTTATAGACATGGTGGCTACTGTTTGGAGGGCTCGACATTCAACTAGATCTGCTATGGTTTCTGTGGTTTGCAGGCTGAGACATACAACTCAGGTATTTAGGGAGTGGGGAGCATGCAAATCACTTCCAAAGAGGACAGCAAAGGACACAATCCTACAACAAATTCAGGGTCTTGACAGTTTGAAGTGGCAGTATGAGGAAATCCTAATCAGAGGAGATTTATTGGAGACAAAGGTCTAGAGACAAATAGATCAAGGAGGGTGACAGGAAATAGTTTACTTTTAGCGAATTGCATCCTATAGGAGGAGAGTGAACTTCATCTCTAACATTAAGGTGGGGGATATCTAATTGCATGCGGATGAGGACATTAGGTGCCAGACGAGAGCTCTACTCCAAGCTATTCACAGAGGATGACTGCCCCAAGCCGAGGATATTAGATGGTTTGCTGCCATGTCTTCCAGCAGAGGAGAGGGAGACCATTTCTAGGCATTTTTCAGAGGCCGAGGTCCACCCATGGAAAGTAGGATCGAAATCGGATCGGGATCGGCTAAGGCCAATCCAATTTGGATCAAGATCGGATCGATTCAAGGGAAGTCTGGCCGATTATGGATCGGCTAGATTGAAAAAAGGTTTTCTTGTTGGATAAATTAATGAAAAGTCAGGGAAAATCAGAAAAAATCAAATTGAAAATTGAAAGAATTAACACTTTCATTAAAAAGCAATTATACATCCATTTATGCTACATGAAATTAAAGACTTTGCGTACTATAATAACTACATGAAATATGGTGAAATATTTTATTTCCCTAAACATCATTCAAGTAAATGTTATAATTTGTAGTTTTATTTAATGAAGATGTTACATGCAAATAAGAAAGTACCCCCCATTTGTATATAATATATATATGTATACAATCATTATATACACTGTCAAATATTAATATATATTACATATATATCTAACATATATCATATATTCCATATATATGTAACATATATATGTCAAATATATCGATGTAGGGTTTCTCATGAGTTCGTACGGTTTAACATCTTATTTACCATCATTTAAGTAAATATTTATATTTATAGTTTTATTTACTTAAGATATTACATGTAAATAAGAGAGTATCCCCTATTTGAATCTAATAAAAATATAAAAAAACATCTCATATTAATAAAAAGTCAACTTTCCTATCTAAGAAGAAAATTGCGATTTTGGTGATTCCGACTTTCTAATCCCTCATAATTTGACATTTTAAAAAATTTTATAATTCAAATAAACTCAAAAGAACACTAAAAATCCGAAGTCCGGTGAAAAAAATCAAATGTATTGGTGACTTCTCCAAGGGAACCACTCTTCTATTGACTGAGCCTTAATTGTTGTCAGTAGGAGAGTGGCTCTTTTGTAGAAGTCAAGGTTCAAAATCTCGGGGATCGGGATCGGATCGGTCGGCCCAAAACCGATCCGACCCGGCGATCCCGAGCCCGGCTCGGCCGAGCCGGGCCGAGCCCGACCGGGTCTGGCCAAGCAAAAGGGGGGTGGATCGCCCCCCTTAAAAAATTGAAAAAAAATTAGAAAAAATATGAAAAAATAGGAAATATATGAACATTGTATTTATGAACTGAAATACATGAAAAAATTGTATTTATTGGAATCGTACATTATATTGTGTGGACATAAGGTTTACATAATCTGTCCAAGACATATAATGTTGGTAATATACCTCATATTGAGTCAAATATTGACTATAGGCATACGTGTTCGCATATATGATAGTGATTGGTGTGTAGCCCGGTATTTCAGGCACTTGATATGAGCCATATGACTCATATGAGTCATGTGAATGTGAATCGGACTCAGTGGATTGTGCATATGCTCCACCTCCGGTGTAATATGATGCATCCGGGTATTGAGGATATCCCAAGTAGCCTCCCTGCCCTTGGTAATATCCTTCAGTGGAAGCATAAGATGATGTATCTGACGCTTGCTCCATGGTCTCAAACTCCATCCGTAGCTTTTCTTGACGCTCCCACTCCTCTTGCATCTTCTTCTTCTTCATTAACCAATTCCGTCTATGCGGAATGAAGTTGGGATTGTATCCCGAATCTTTGGATGCTCCTTGCCCTTGCCCTTGCCCTTGCAATTGAGATGCACTTTCTTCCCCTTTCGTGCATATTGTTGACTTGAGGTTTGTGCTTCCCTCCCTTGCCTACTCCCATGATGTTGATCTTGAGTAGCATGGGTGAAGTCTTCCTCTCCGGTGAATACAATAGGGTCGGGTGGCGGTGCGGTGGCGGTACACTGCTGACAACTAGGACATCTCCTCCATGATCGGATCCCTCACTAGGAGTACTTGTCTTCGATGTCGAGTCATTAGAAGTTTGGTATTGAACATTATCGCTTGGCTCCGGTGTTTCATCATCTATATCTTCCTCGATCGTGTCCAAGTCTGCAATGCTAATGCCATGTTTCGTGCTCCTTCCTCTTGCACCCACTGTCTTCTTTTGGCGTTTAGGGGCTGGAGGAGTTTCAAACTCCGGAAGCAAAGGCACATCATCAAGCTCACCTAAATGAGACATAAACATGTTAACATGAGAACAAGCGGTTCTACTACATTCAACACATTTTGGACCCCCTTCCAAAATGGCTTTGATTGGATAATGTCGGTCACCTTCTTTCCATTCTCCCTCACCCGTGTAGGAGCATGTCGGGACATATAGTTCTCCCATTCTTCCGATGCTACCATCCTAATAAGGTTGCTACGTTGCCCATTTATGCTATTCAATGTAATATATTGGGATGCAAACCTTGTAGGTGCTGGCCGAAGCAACTCCCGTCCATGTGTATGCGTCCTCATGATGTCCAATATGTTGTTGTGGTTGTAGATGAAAGTGGTTACGAACCTTGCATTGTTGTCCACATTTTCCACCATTGGATCTTCACAAATGTCTTCTAGCATTAAGTCAATGCAGTGCGCGGAGCAAGGAACCCAATACAAGTGTTCCCTTTTCTCCATTAGTTTTTGGCCCGCCAACTTGAAAGCCGCTGCATTGTCGGTTACCACTTGGACAATTCTTTTCTCTCCAATCTCCTGCACCATCTCATCCATCAACTGAAATAGGTAGTCCGCATTCTTCACCTTGCCAGAAGCGTCTACCGACTTCCAAAAAACAGTCCCTGCTTTGCAGTAGATTAAGAAGTTTATCATACTTCTTCGTGTAATGCCTGCACAATTCCATATGAAAAATTAAAACCTATGTCTTATTAATGAATAAGTGAATAACAGTTAACTAGCCAAACACTTGTACATACCTGTCCATCCATCGCACATTAACGTGCAACCATATTCATCCCATATTCGTTCAAATGTGGAAACATATGCCTTCATATCTTCAACCTCCATATCCAAGTATTTGTTGTAGATTTCATATGAAGTAGGGCCTTCCACCCCTTTGCCCACTTCACCAATAGTCTCTATCATGGACTCATAATATGGTCCTTTTGCTGCATTAGCCGGTATGCTGTTGAAGAAGAACCATCTTGACGTCGCTCTCCTTATCTTCTCCTTGCATATTTTCAAATTCTTGAATGCTGCAGAAATGGATGGTTGCTTCTCCCTTCGCCTGGTGAGAAATGGGTCTATTGGTCCCACTCTAGGATCTCCATCTCTAGGGATATCCACTGGAACCTCAGGTATATTTGAACTTATTCCAGCACTTGAACTCCCTTGTCCGCTACCCCCATGGCCACTACCTTGACCTACGTGATGACCGGTACGTCGGAGATAGTCCTCTTCCGCATTAGACCTTCGACTTGCTTCCGATGCCCGACGAAATTGTTCTATAATATGAGATAGAAATAGAATGAGGGTCGGAGGGTGCTTAAAGCCTTAAACTAAAATAAATGTTCCAAAAGTAAGTTAACTAATTACTAACCTTCTTCATCTTGATCAAGATCAAAGAATTGTCTCCCTCTTGGTAAATCTACGGACCTTCGAGGAGGGGCAGATAAATCTTCCCGGATTTGTTGCCGTCTTCTACTAGTGTTTGCTTTGGATGTCTCTTTCTCCTTCATATATTGGCAAAATTGCATTCGAACTTCAGCATAAACTCTCGAGCATGGTGCCACCTCACCTTTAATTCCCGCTAGATGTTGTTTCAAACGAAATATGCCGCCCGATAAGACCCGGTTACAATATTTGCATTGGACCTTCCTTCGAGCCATGTCCACAACGATACCATGAGCCCAAGCGGGATCGGTGCTAGGAGGGTTGCTTGAAGAATGGGGAGCCGGAGCAGCACCACCTTCGGCGGCCATCACTTACAACACAAAAAAAGAAGTGAAATAATAATAAAATAGAAAATAAATTTTTTTTTGCGGATGAGAGAGAGGGAGATGAATCGCAGTCAAGAGTTCGGGCCAAGAGTGTGTGTGAGAGAGCCCGAATAGTCGAACAAGAATCCCAAGAGTGTGAAAGATGAGATCGCCTCTCAAATAGTGCAAAATAGCGCCCGAGAGAGAGAGAGAATGCCCAAAATATTGAGAGGAGGGGAGGAGAACACAAAACTTGAGTTTAGAACATATTGGGGGCCTTTGGGAGGTTTATATAGACCCCCAAGGCCTCCAAAGGCTCCAAAGAGCCGTTTCTGGCCGTTGGGGAACAGTCCCCAACGGCTAGAAAACGGCTAGTTCTGAACTAGCCGTTGGGGCCCGGATCGCCCCGGTCCGGGCCGATCCGCGGCGGACCGGCCCGGGCTCGGCGATCCCGCCGAGCCCGAACGATCCGAGCGCAGGGGACCGGACAGGTTACCCCGGCTCGGATCGGAGGGGCCAAAACCGAGCCAACTCGGGCGATCCGATCCCGAGTTGGCCGAGTTTTGATTCCCTGGTAGAAGTTATATGCACATTTGATTTTTTTCACCGTACTTTTGATTTTTAGTGTTCTATTGAGTTTATTTGAATTATGAAATTTTTAGATAGGCTAAATTATGAGGGATTAGAAAGAGACTATTTTGATGGAATCACTCAAATTTCTTCTTGGATTTGAGAGCTGACTTTTTATTGGTAAGAGAGATGATTTTTTTGATATTTTTATTAGATTCAAATGGGACATACTTCTTTATTTACATGTAATATCTTAAGTAAATAAAATATCTTCATTTACTTAAATGATATTCAGGTAAATAGAATCGGTTTGGAATCCTAGAATCGGCTTGGGCGCAGCCTGGAATCCCATATCCATGAGATCGTTCTGGATCGATGGAATCGGCCGATTCCCTCGATCCAAACCGATTCTACCCGACTCCAGTCGATCCATCCTGAAGTTTTAGAGTCCAGAGGGCTTATCCCCAAAATTGGATCGCAAGCCACCGATCCGATCCAGAATCAGCCAATCCAGAGTCGATTCCAGCGATTCTGCATTCCATGGGTCCACCAGGTTGCCTTTTCCCTTGGGCCGATAAGGCCCCCAGTCCGGATGGATTCCCATTGGCGTTCTTTCAGACTTGATGGCATATCATCAAAGGAGACTTGGTGGCAGTGGTAAAGGAGTTCCATGAGGGGAGGGCGAATCTGGGGGGGGGGGGTATCAATAAGATTTTCATTGTGCTTATTCCCAAGAAGAATTGGGCTCAAGAATTTTAGGATTTAGGCCAATAAGTTTGTTGAATGGCACTTATAAAATTATTGTTAAAGTGTTTGTAGGGAGGCTGGTTACTGTTATGAATTTTTTGGTCGATCACTTTCAAGGAGCTTTTATGAGGGGGAGGAATATCCTGGATAATTTTCTAGTGGTGCTTGAGTGTCTGTTTTCCATGAAGCATCATCTTTTTGATGTGTTAGATAGAATAGGTTTCAGAGATAGGTGAATTTCTTGGGTTAGGACCTATATTTCCTCAGCTTCCTTTGCTATCCTGATCATTGGGAAACTATCCTCCTGCTTCCTTAATGGTTGAGGCCATCATCAAGGAGATTTTTTATCCCCTCTTTTTTGTTCTGGTGGCTTGTGTGCTCAACAGGGTGTGGAAGAGGGCGGAGGTTGCAAGCTTCATTCGAGGTTTATCGATAGCAAGGAGGGGTATGGCCATCTCTTATTTATAGTATCCGAATGATATTATTATGTTCCTTGATGATGGTGAGCAGTTTCCCCCCTATGGCTAGACTTCTCTTGAACTTGTTGGAGGAGGTGACAGGGCTCAAGGTTAACTGCAACATGAGTACGTTAGTGGGGGTGAATGTAGACACATCTCTGTTTTTTGGGTTGTAAGATTGCAAGTTTCCAATTCCCTATTTGGGATTGCCTCTTACTCCTCGATCCCTTCGGTGTTTTGATTGGCAACCCATTCCTCAGCATTTTGGGTCCAAGTTGGCGGGGTGGAAGGCCAGACTGCCAGAGCATTATCTTATGGTGGTAGATTTGTGTTGTGCAAGTTGGTTCTAGATAGCATTCCAACATATTTCCTTTCCATTTTTAGGGTGTCGAAGATGGTGGCTAAGAGGTTACAATCCATTCAATGTAGATTCTTTTGACACGGTAGCAGCGGGACTTACAGGGGGTGGCACGACATTGCATAGGGTGCAGGGTAGCGAGCAAAGAAGAGGGTGGTTTGGGGCTCAAGAACATTA
Source organism: Colocasia esculenta (assembly GCA_014218235.1). Classification (NCBI taxonomy): domain Eukaryota; kingdom Viridiplantae; phylum Streptophyta; class Magnoliopsida; order Alismatales; family Araceae; genus Colocasia; species Colocasia esculenta. Next base: position 24,249,943 of record CM024763.1, on the reverse strand, counting down.
GAAATTTCAATTTGGCTCTCTTGTCTAAATGGTTGTGGAGTATTGGGAGTGGGGAAGAGGGACTGTGGACTTTGTTGATTCGGCAGAGGTATTTTGGGAGGATCACACTTTGGGATATCCCTTTTGTTTCTAGCGGTTCTTCACCGCTCTGGCATGACATTTTGTTGTGTAGGGAGTTTCTTGTGTCAGGTATCAAGGGAATATGGCTTCTTTCTTGAAGGATAGGCTGTGTGGAGACTTCACTTTGCAGCCTATGTTCCCCACATTGTTCTAGATTTCGGCGGATCCCCTGGCTTCTATCTCTCGAGCCTATGACTCTCTCATTTCTAGAGGGGCTTGGGTGCTGACTTTCAGGCGGGACCTGACACAGGCAAAGTTGGTGCAGTTCCAGAATCTCCTATTAGTTCTATCACAATTCCATTTGACTGATTCAGATGATACTTAGGTGTGGAGGTTGGAGAAGAGAGGTTTGTTTTTTTGTCCGATCAGCCTTCAGAGTCATTGCAGATGCAAGTCTTCGACATTTGTTTCGTCATCGGATGTGGAAGCCGAAAAATCTGTTGAAGGTGAAGATTTTGATTTGTAGGATATCACATTGGAGACTCCCCACCAAGGACAGGCTACGTCGATTCATCCCAAATATTCAGCCTTCTTGTGTACTTTGTGGGGAGGAGGATGAGATCATTGACCACCTATTTGTAGGGTGCTCCTACTCACAGGGGTGTGGAGGGAGGTGGGTAGAAAAACTGGTTTCAATTTGTGTCGTTTTAGGAATGTGCACTAGCTATTTTTGGAGTGGGAGAGACACTGGACTCTTAGAGGTGATAAGGCTGTGTGGTGGCTCACCCTTCATGCCACCCTGTGGATGCTATGGGGCGAGAGGAACAATAGGATCTTCAGAAGGGTTTCTAGAGATGGGGAGATTGTGTTCCATGCTTTGTTATGTAAAGGAATCAGCGGACACTTTGTGTAATGTTGATTCCTCTACTTCCACTCTTTTTGCTTCTTTGAGGGACTAGATGTGTCCACACGACCTTAGTGTGGCAATTTTTGTCTAGGGCGGGAGTTATTTTTTGGAGTTTACCGCCTACACTTGCACATTCTTCTTTTTCATACAATTGTGGTACTACCCACTTAAAAAATAAAAACATGTGGATAGATGATAATGATTTTATCTGATTCTGCATCTGCAATGACCTGAAATATTTGTGCATACTTCTAAGGTGGGGGGAGAATAATTGAAGCTTGTTAAATCTGCTGAAAATGTTCCTGACCTGTTTTCTATGTGGGTAAATGATAACTAAATGATCCACACTGCTTATCATATCCACTTAGCACTACGTATATTGATCCATGTACGATCTTGTTTTTGCCTGTACATTTTTTAAGTGGACATACCACATATATGTTAATGAAAGAGGAGATAGAATGTACAAATATATATGAGACACACCAAAAAACATCCTTCGGCATATACAAGGAGACCACACTAACTCCCAAAAAAACCAAAAAGGGAAGTAGATGAATCAACATTACAAAAAAAAAAACAGCCTATTCCTTCACTTTAGCACAAAGAGCATCAAAATAGCATCCTGATGACGTGACAATCCTCTAAATATCCGACTGTTCTGCTGTAATGACCCTGGGAACCCGACCCTCGGTCCATCGCCGAGGACCCAATTCTTGACGCCGCCACCTACGGATCTGAGGACCCGAAAGAGTTTGAAGAATAGTCTAACATGGTATGTAAAGGAAATAAACCACAACTACTGTACTAGAAGCGTACACGGAAGTAAAAGAAAGAGCGAGAGTACATGGTACAACTTTAGGTACGAGTTCCAACCACACAAATACAAGTAAACAAGGGAAATGACAGATCCTTTATGTGGCATACCCTGAGGGTGAAGTACACGAGGAAGGGGGAACCACTACTAGGAATAGGAACAACGACTAATGCCCTATCTCCTTCGCCCGACGTGCGACTTGCTGCTGCTGTGAAGCCTCACATGGAAGAAAGAGGGAGTGAGCTTCTCAACAGAAGCTCAGTAGAGAGTAGGGACCACCAATCTCCTACTAGCTCTAACAAACAGAATATAGTAATAAAAATGCACAAATAAACAGTAATAATAAAGTTCTATTCTACCAAAAGAAAGTGCAGAAGGAAAAACTAACTACCGATTAGGAAACACTACGCAGACAAAAACCCCGTGTAACCTGTACGCCATGACTATCACACAGCTATAACACGGACAAAGGTAAATCTGCCTGGACAGACAACACTAGCTACGGAAACGACTGTCACTAGTCAATCGGTCAGGAGTGCCACACGTGTCTTATCCTCGACCGCACGCCTTGACCTGTCGTCCTCTCATCAGAATGAGGCCTCGTGACTCAAAGTAACCACAACAATAGCCGTAGTTTGGCCGGACTACGATCGCATGTCTGGCGCCTCTAGGTGGTTCCATGGATGGCAGAGTCGGGTCGGCTAGGTGAGTCGGACCTGGCCGACCCCGACTCGGGTCGGGTCGGATCCTTGGATCCGGCCGACTCCAATGGAGTCTGGCCGACCCAGGGTCGGCCAGAGTAAAGAATTGTTTAAAAATTGGAAAAAAATCAGGAAAATTCAGGAAAATTTACAGAAAATTACCTAGACACATACAACATTCAAACACACTGAAATTTAAATCCTATCATGTTCATGTACCATGAAGAACAATAACAATGACTAAAGACATAAGCATTAATGTTCATACATTGAAAAAATGTATACATGTACAAGTTGATAACATGAAATAGATAAAAATACCTTCTCAATTTGACATTTTTGAACCCTCATCCTCTACCTCATGAGATTGAATAGGTGGCACATACTCATGTCCTCCATATTGTGTATATCTAAAGCCAAACAAAGAATTTGCAATGTCTTGCAATCCTCTTTGGATGCCTCGCGGTGTTGTTGCTTGTTGACTTGAACTTTCTCCTGAGTGTCCCGGAGGGAAGAAACTACCATATCCAGTAGTTTGAATATTGCCCAAATAACTAGGCCCACTACTAGAGCTGATATCTGAATATGGCAATTTTGGGGGATTAAAAAATGGTGGATATGAAGGCCCATATCCCCAATCATGCCCTGCTTGCCTTTGTTGGCCTTCATATCCCCCATGTTGCTGTTGTGCTTCCCCTTGGCTTCCTTCTTGTTGTTGTTGGGGTGGTTGTGAATAATCTTCATATCCTGACATAAGACCCCCAAGGCTATAACCTCCTCCAATACCTGTAGCAGCACCATCATCATCATCAGGTGATTGGGTGGAGTCATCACTCCCCACGGTTTTTTCTTTTTCTTTTGTACTCTTCTTTTTGCGACGTTCATATTTGTGTTTCTCTGCCTCATATAATGTAGCCAAGTGAGATGGCAGGGGTGGAGCCTCAGAAAATGGCTGCCCAATATGTCTCTCCTCACTCCCCTGGGGAGAGTCCTCTTCACCTTCTTGTGATTTTCTTCTTGGTTCTTCTGTTCTTCTTTCTTTATTTGGCTTTGCTTTCTTCTTGCCTTTGTCTTTCTTTCTTTTGGGCTCTAATTGGGAGGTAGATCTTCTCAATTCTGGCTGGCTTGAAGAAATACTAGTATCATGTACGGTAGAAGATCTTCTTAATTCTGGCCTCTTAGCTCTCTCAGGTACATGTTCTTCTAATAAGACATCTCCTTCACATGCCTGAACCAGGCGATCATCAGGATGAAAGTCAGCTAGCTCTCCCTCAGCTCTCGTCTCCACCCAAGCATGTAAAGGGTGTTCTTCATTTAGCAACTCATCAACATCTATCTCAGGAACCACCTCCTCAAATGGTCTACCAGCTAGCTGCATGAATCTCTGTCTTTCTATCTTTTGCCTTTCTTCTTTTTGCTTCACCCTTAAACGCATATTATAATGACAGTAAACCAACTTCTCTAGCCTATCCACACCCAGCCTATTGCGGATTTTTGTGTGAATAAGGCTGAATGTACTCCAATTCCTTTCACAAGGGCTAGAGGAAGTGGTTTGACTTAATACTCTCACTGCAACATACGCTAAGGGATTTGTCCCAGCTTGCTGATAGTTGACTTGGATCCACCATTCAGTTGTTACAATAAAATAAGCAAGCATTAATCATTATAAGGATGGTGAAATCTTATATTTATGATTTTAGGCAAACACCCAAACATGTAAAACCACCTGGACTGAGTCTTTGAGCTGCATATGTCAAGTCATATCCTCTGTATATCCCAACTTTCATCTTATATCTCTCCACCTACAAAGTAGAGGACATGGCATATGTCACAACAAATGAATCATACATACATATGCAAATTAAAATATATTATCCTACCTCTGCCACTGCGTCTAATCTCTCATTCATGCTCCTTGTAATGCGAGTGATGACATTCATGGTGCCTCTCATCACTTCTCCGTCATTGTGCACATCATCTTTATATTGAATCCTGGGGTTGAAAAAATACCCTGCATATGATAAAAGAAGTTTAAGTATGACGGAGAAGACTTAATAATTCAGCAAGTAATTACATTAAATCATCTCCCATCGCTTGTCTATGATGGCCCACCATTTTCTGTATGTTTTAGGATTCCTTTCCTTCAACTTTTCCTTTGCCTTGTCTATTGCCTCGTACAAATATCCCATATCATTTTTGTCGTCACCATCAACCATTCTAAGGATAAGTACCAAAGGCTCTATTACTTTGAGGTAGTAGGAAACCTTCTCCCAAAATCGTGCATTGCTAATCAGGTCTTGGGCTTGGAGAGCAACATCTTTACTATCAGGCCGTAGAGTGTCTACATGTTGCAAAAATTCTGCAGAATTAATCAATTGGGCCAATTGATGCCTATATTTCATTAGGCTCTCCAAAGAAATAAAATTGGATGCAAATCTAGTGGGACCTGCACGAAGGAGATCTCTCCCATCTGTGTACTTCCTCATCATATTCAAAATCTTGTTATGACTATAAATAAAGGAAGTTATCATCTGAGCATCATCAATGATACCATGAATATGAGAATCTTTGCCTATGTCCTCCATCATTAAATCAATGCAATGTGCTGCACATGGAACCCAATAGAGATGTTGTCGCTTTTCCATCAACAACCTACCCGCAGCCTTGTAGCTCGCTTCATTATCCGTCACAACCTGTACAACGTTCTCTTCACCCACTTCCTCCACAACTGCATCCATTAGTTTGAACAAATAATCTGCATTCTTGATTTTTTTAGATGCATCAACAGATTTAAAGAAAATAGACCCTTCGCAGCAATACACAAGAAAATTTATCATGGATTTTCTTGTGGTCTCTGTCCAACCATCACACATAATGGTGCAACCACGTTCTTTCCAAATATTTTTGAAGGTACCCACCCATCCTTTCAACTCATCATATTCATCATCAAGCCCAGCATCATAAATGTACTTCCTTGTAGGAGCCTTAAGACCAGGCCCTTCTTCCGCAATTGCATCCAACATACTCTGGAAATATGGGCTCTCTGCCGTATGTGCCGGCACACCTGCATGTAAAAACCATTTTACAATGCATTTGATTGCACCCTTTGCTGCCTTTGCAGTGGATTTCACTCCTTTCAATGCCTGCTTGATTCCTGGTTGCTTTACAGACCTGGATCTATACATATATGCATCCATAGGACCCTGTGTACTCTTGGGAAGAGATGTCCTAGAGTCATCTCTGGACAAATGTGCTCCTGAAGTCCCTAAACCCCTTCGTCTCTCATCTTCCTCCGCATAAGAACGGCGACTAGCACGTGCCGCTGCAGTAAACTCAGGATCAGGATCATCATCCTCATCTTCATCATCATCCACAGGAATTGGTAGATCGTAATCTCTACGAATCTGTCTCCCAGAAAGCTCATCTTGAAGTTCTTGTTGCTGCTGAGTTGTCAATCTTTTTCTGCTTTCTTCCCCTTCATATATTCTTTTATTTCATTTCTAACTTCCACTGGACAATTGGGACATTTTGAAACATTCCCAGCAATCCCAGCAAGATGTTGTTTAAGGCGATAAATGCCTCCAAACATCTCCTTTCTACACCAATTACATTTCACTTTTTTCTTAGAGGCATCAAGGAGAGTGCCATGAGCCCAACCAGGATCAATGGCCTGCTCCACCTCTTGCTCTTCATGTTCTTGATGTGCCATATTCCTGTGTAAGAATGTAATTGAATTGCACGTTAATTATACATAATCCCTAATTTTTAAACCCTATTTAGGGTTTAATTTGAGAATTTATGATAAAAAATATCATAGACTATAAATAATGTACATACAAAACTCTAATCAACTCAAATGACCACATTGAACACTCAATTACACATTTATTATATTAATGATCTAAAATTTTTATTTTTTAAACCCCTAATTAAGGTTTAATTTGAGAATTAAAAATAAAATAGATCATGCAATGTAATTGAATGTACATAAAATCTCTAATCAACTAAAATAACTATATTAGACACTCAATTACATAATAATTATATTAAAGACCTAAAATCCCTAAATTTTAAACCCTAATTAAGGTTATTTGGGGATTTTCAGGGAAAACAGTCCATGTAATGCAATTAAGTCTACCAACAAACTCTAATCAACTAAAATTGTTCTATTAAACACTCAATTGCACATTAATTTCATTCATGGACACAAAATCCCTAATTTTTATACCCTAATTAGGGCTAAATTTGAAGATTTAGGAGAATGAGAGTCATAAACATGTTAAATATGCTATAGATCTATAGCCTATTTAACATTTCCTATTTTTTCAGATTTTTTTAAAAAAATTTAAAATCTCACCTCAAAGAAGAGAGAGAGGAGGACAGAGAGAGAGGGAGCAGCGGCGGCAGCGGCTAGCAGTGGTGCCGGCGGCGGTGGCCCTGCTCGGAGGTCCGGCGGCGGCGGCGGCAAGGGGCAGCAGCTCCGGCGGGGGGAGGGGGGGCAGGGGGCTGGGAAGGGGGGGCTCGGGGGGACTGCGCAGACAGTCCCGTGATCCCTTGTTGAACCCCAAGAAAGCATGATAAACATTTACCCAAAGAAGTACCCGGGGGACCTGAGGATGTGTGGAATTCCCACTATAAAGGGTTTCTGAATAGAAGATATGTGGAATGTCCAATAGAAGGACATCCTGAATTTTTTTAAGGTGTGTGGAATATCCACTAGAAGGAATTTCTGAACTGAATGAATTTTTGAACTATGTGGGTTACCCAGCTGAAAGGAGCCCATGGATCTATTTATACTGATCCAAGTGGTTAAAACACCTAGAAAGATGTCTTGGAAGCAAGGTGATGCATGCCTTAAAGTCAAGGTAATTCACACCTTGAAGACAGGAAATTCAGAAAGCAAAGCATTTAGTTACTTGAAGGCAAGATAAAAGAAAGAGAAATGACTTGAAGACAAAGCAACTTATGCCTCCAAGGCAAGGTAAAAAGTGGGACTGATGTCCCCCTCCAAGCCAAGGGAGAAGCCTTATAAATACCATTGGCATTAAACCCTCCAGAAAATACCAAAGTTCAGAATGGAATGACACTCCACACAAATCGGTGTACGGGAGAAATCCGGCAGCACGAGGTCCATGAAGACCAAGCATGAAGTACAAGTACAAGTACAAGCACAAGGACAAGCCGGCGACAGAAGCTCCGAAGATGCAAATGCAACTCTTCACCGGGCAAAACTCCAAGCAAGGGGAGCGGGACTTCAGCAAACCAGTCCCCCTAAATGAGCCCCTTATAGCCTATTTATAGGCCACTCTCCCCCCATTTCAAAACAACCCTTAAGGGGAATGGGGGGAAGAGAGGGCGGTTGGAGGGGAGACCCCCCCTCCAATTTCTGAAACATGAAACCAGTTGGGGGGTGCCCCCCCCCCCCAACCGGTTTCATGTAAATCAGGTTGGAGGGGAGGCCCCCTCCAACCTTCTAATATGAAACCGGTTGGGGGACTCCCCCCTCCAACCGGTTTTATATGAAAACAGGTTGGAGGGGACCCCCTCCAACCAGTTTTATATAAAAACAGGTTGGAGGGAACCCCCCCTCCAACCGGTTTTATAAAAAAAAAAAACAGACCAAAAAAAAAACAGGTTGGAGGGGATCCTCCCTCCAACCTGTTTAAAGTAAAACCGGTTGGGGGGTGCTCCCCTCCAACCGGTTTTACATGAAAAACAGGTTGAGGGGAACCCCCCCAACTTGTTTTATGTAAATCAGGTTGGGGGGTGACCGCACCCCCAACCTGTTTTATATAAAACAGGTTGGAGGGGGAACCCCCCCAACCAGTTTAATATTAAATAGGTTGGGGGGGTGTTCACACCCCAACCTGTTTAATGTTAAACAGGTTGGGGGTGTTTCCCCTCAACCGAAATGGGGGTCTCCCCCCCTCCTTCTCCTGTTTATGCAGGGAGGGGAGGAGAGGCCAGCCCCCTATAAAAGGGGAGGCACCCCCTTCATCTGAAAAAAAAAGAGAGAGGAGAAACCCCCATATGCTGGCCGGCCAAGCCCCATAAACCCCCACATGCTGTGAAAAACCAGTCCCCCAAATCCTTGTAAACCAGTCCCCCGAAAATCCCCGCTGGTTGGCAATCCCCCAAGCCTTGTAAACCAGTCCCAAAACCCTTGTAAACCAGTCCCTCCAAGCCTTGTAAGGCCCGGGTTCTGAAATTTTCAGAAATATTGCAAATCTTCTTGTTCTCCCGATCTCCTTCCATCTAATTCTTTGGTTTGGCGTGAAGGTATTGGTTTATTCCTTGTTCAATATGGAGTGAGGAGTGCCCGATAACGTGGAAAAGAGCGGGAGATCGCCATCGTATACGACTCCGACATCTCCCTCGCGCCACATCCCCACATCGAGCAAGTCTCTGTGGGGATCCAGGGGTTTAAATACCGTCCATATCGAGCAAGTCTCTATGGACATATGGTATTTAAACACCCTTTGTTCTCTCTCTCTCTTGGTATATTTATACCCCACATCGAGCAAGTCTCTGTGGGGGATTCAGGGGTTTAAATACTGTCCATATCGAGCAAGTCTCTATGGACATATGGTATTTAAACACCCTTTGTTCTCTCTCTCTTGGTATATTTATACCCCACATCGAGCAAGTCTCTGTGGGGGATTCAGGGGTTTAAATACTGTCCATATCGAGCAAGTCTCTATGGACATATGGTATTTAAACACCCTTTGTTCTCTCTCTCTTGGTATATTTATACCCCACATCGAGCAAGTCTCTGTGGGGGATTCAGGGGTTTAAATACTGTCCATATCGAGCAAGTCTCTATGGACATATGGTATTTAAACCATGGTTTGTCATGGCGGGGCGAATCGGCCCGATTCCCCCGAATCGGAGCGGATCAGGGGCGGGCCGAGTTGTGATCCGCATGGATCCGCCACCCGGCCGCGAATCGAATCGATCCGATGCGATCCGATCCGATTCCCCGATCCGCCACGATGCGATCCCTGATTCGCCCAGAATCGAGGCGAATCGGGTCCGATTCGCATGATTATTATATATATATATATATATATATATATATATATATATATATATATATATATATATATATATATATTTATGTATGTGTGTCAGGCAGGGTTGTGAGGAGTCAGGATCCTCTTCAAGCAGGGTTGTCAGGATCCTCTTATTTACCTGAATATCATTTAAGTAAATGTTATAATTTGTTGTTTCATTTACTTAAGATATTACATGTAAATAAGGAAGTACCCCCCATTTGAATCTAATAAAAATATCAAAAAAATCATATCTCTTACCAATAAAAAGTCAACTCTCCCACCGAAGAAGAAAATCGCGATTTTGATGATTTTAGCGAAATGCTAACTTTTTAATCTCTCATAATTTGGTCTATCTAAAAATTTGATAATTCAAATAAACCATATAGAACACTAAAAATCCAAAGTCCGGTAAAAAAAGTCAAATGTGCATGTGACTTCTCCAAGGGAACCGCTCTCCTACTGACAGTACTCAGTCTGTTTGAGACCTCTTAAGATTTGGTCAAACCTAAACTATCATCATTCAAACTCATGAGAATTGTCACTTTCTAGTTTCTCACAATTAGAAAGTGAAAAATCTCATGAGTTTAGGTGATGATAGCTTAAGTTTGACCAAATCCTAAGATGCCTTGAGCAGACTAAGTGCTGTCAGTAGGAGAGTAGCTCCCTTGGAGAAGTCACATGCACGTTTGACTTTTTTTACCGGACTTTGGATTTTTAGTGTTCCATATGGTTTATTTGAATTATCAAATTTTTAGATAGACCAAATTATGAGAGATTAAAAAGTTAGCATTTCGCTAAAATCATCGAAATCGCGATTTTCTTCTTCAGTGGGAGAGTTGACTTTTTATTGGTAAGAGATATGATTTTTTTGATATTTTTATTGGATTCAAATGGGGGGTACTTCCTTATTTACATGTAATATCTTAAGTAAATGAAACAACAAATTATAACATTTACTTAAATGATATTCAGGTAAATAAGAGGATCCTGACAACCCTGTCTGAAGAGGATCCTGACTCCTCACAACCCTGCCTGACACACATACATAAATATATATATATATATATATATATATATATATAATAATCATGCGAATCGGACCCGATTCGCCTCGATTCTGGGCGAATCGGATCGCATCAGGGCGGATCCGATTCGCCCCGAATCGGCGATACGTCAAACCATGATTTAAACATCCTTTGTTCTCTCTCTCTCGGTATATTTATACCTCACACCGAGCAAGTCTCTGTGGTTTAAATACCCTTGAATACGGACGTTTAGATGCCTTGTACTCATATGTATATATTCCGTCAAGGAGACTCTGCTCAAGTAGGGATTCTGCTCAAGAGCATATCTGAATAATCATAATCTCACGTTTATATGCATATGTTTTCTTGAGGAAACTCTGTCTAAACAGAAACTCTCCTCAAATACATACTCATATAATTGTGAGTCTATGTTCATACGGATATGAATCCTGAGTTGAACTCTGCCTATGCAGGGGTTCTACCCGAGAACATATACATATAAGTACAATCATATGTATATATTTCCTTAAGGACACTCCGTCAAGACGGAAATTCCGTCCTAAAATTTACTCGACGAGCTACATATTCTTCTCAAAAGACAACCCTACTTTCCAAACTCGGACTTACTCTGTTCAAAATAAACAAAGCAAAAAAATGTTGTCTTGAAATTTCTTATAGATGCATATATTCTCGCCCACGCTATGAAATGGTATTCGGGTTGAAACAGGTGTTAATACGACATTTAAAGCTTTTAACTCGATGTAAACGTAACATCGGTTCCGATCGATGGAGACAGGGGTCCAGCACACGCCACCCCAATCGCCTGATGATTAAAAGGCACGGAATCAAAGAAGTTCAGATCAAAACACGGCGCACCCATCCGTTTCACGGATATATATATAAAATTTCTTTCTCTGCATTGCGCAGACCCTTACTTCTGCCTGGCAGGCAGGCTGGCACGCCCCGCAATACAAAGTCAAAAGATAAGTGAACAAACATCCTTCAAATAAAGGGATGAAATGAAAGAAGAAAAAATCCCGTGTCCACATCCCTCCTTAAGGAGGGATCCGCGGGATCCGCGGAGTCGTGCTAGTCGGGTCGGAGTCCCGCGACTCCGGGCGGATTCGGCCCGACCAACCGGACTCCGCGGATCCCGCTCAGTTCCCCCGCCCAGTCGGGTCGGGAGGCGCCGACCCGACCCAGACTCGGGCACTCCCGAGCCGACCCCGGCGATTCTGCCATCCATGGGTGGTTCTGGGGCACGTAGAGTGAGGCAGTGAGAAAAGACTAGTTGGCCTGCACCGGGAAGACACTCCAAACGACTTCGACATCCCAGACCAACCACAAGAGTTCTACAAACGACTCGATGCCACTATCCTAATCACCGTTTTCTCCTCTGCTCCAAAGTCACTGACTCGAGTACGTGCGTAATTTGGAGTACTCTCTCAATGGACTCACGAGGACGGTGGTACCAGAAAACGATAACAACTTCTCAAAGGGACAAGCCCTCAAGTGCCGAGCATTGGGCGAACCGAGTAGCGTAGTACCGTGCTAGGAACAATATTGGTGCCACATATACAAAAGAAACTAGAAACAGACGAAGACTCGGTGAAAACGAGACTCCGTACGAACTTGCCTGCTTTTTGTCTGCTAAGGCGTCACCCATGGTCGACACCTCATTAACTCGTCACCCGCGCACGTCCTGTTAGTAAAAGCTAACACGTCTGCGGCATGCGACGCGACAATAAGGCGACAAGACCCCTTGAGGCGTTCTCAGACAGAGGGGCGGCCAACGCAGCCCGCCACGGATCGCCCCAAAAAATCACAATAAATACACCATTTGGGGCAGAGGAGTATGAGAAATACATCCATGCCAAGAATGAACTCAAACCACCCGTAGATTGCCCCAATGCATGATGAGGAAGGGTAACTACGTTCAAAGAAAGTCTCACATGCGTGCATGCATGAAACCCTTACCAAAACCCCACAAACACGACAAGAGGGGCATGCTCAAGCAAGAAAACGACTTAAACCTAGTTAGAACTAGGAAGAGAGGTGGAGTCCTTACCTCAAAGAGGAGAATCAACCCATTGAAGCCTTCTCATGTGAGTGGCCGCCTCCTTCTCACTCTAAGCGAAGCCAAGCCATTTTGAACAAAAGGAGCTCACCTCCAAGCCCAAAAACTATCGGAGAAACAAGGGAAGCCGGAGGGGGAAGAAGAAGAAAAGAGGGGAAGAGAGGGAGAAATGAACTCGAACGTCAAAGGGTCATGACGTGTTAACCTTAACGTGTCAGCTTGACACGACGTGTTAGCATCTTAACACGTCCACCCCCTTCAATAAAAGTCGGTCAACGCCTCGACAGACGTGCTACCCAGAAAGCATCAACTTGACATGATGCATTCCCAAAAGTATGCACCCTGACACATGACAAGACCATTTTGACCGCAAAACGACAAAACCGCCGCAACAGTCAGGAAACATTAACACGTCGGACCTCAACGTCACATTATGAAAGTTAACGTGTCAGCCGGAGGCGGAGCAGATGTCTTAAGAAGGCATCCGACCCTTAAGTCGCGACAATGAGGATAGGGCCAAAGGGTCAATCCGGTCTAAAAGGCCCAGATGTTACATCCGCCCTCTTCCTAGCAACTAGAGCGTGGCATGAAAGATTAGCCACCAGACTGTCTAATCTTCACTGAGGGACCACCGCCTGTTCCATTGCCTAAAAGGTTACCGGACGTCTGAATGCTACCGGAAGGTACAATGGATCCTTCTCACCTAAATCTTTTGTGCAAGTTGTACACTTGTCTTCTTCTCCGCTGCTATCTCAACGATCTCATATGCTGTAACAATACCCTGCACACACACCACTCCTTTATGGATTGTCTTACTTCTCTGAACTCTCACATGATGACATTTTCATCCCCCTCCTATTACTTCTCTTGTACCCAACACATATCCCCCTTGTTTCTCCATAACAACTCTTTCATCATTCTCCTATTTTCTGCCGCATCTAACCCCCTCCCGTTCCAAAAAGGGGTTATGATACTCAAACTCCCCATTCTCCCCCATCTTCTACACTCAACCTCCCCTCTCTCAGCATCGATCTTTCTCCCGCCCTAATACTGACACTTCATTGCTTATTGATTTTTGAGAACACTCATTTCAAGTCCTTCTCTACCGTCGAGAAGGATATGCCAACCTTCTCTGCCACCTCCCTTGCCTGGTCTGTACACAAGCTTTCCATTTTCTTGATGAGAGCCTTCACCTCCTCCGTACTTAACCTGGCCTTTCTTGAGCCATCAACATCCTCTTGATCAGCAACTTCTTTGTCATCCAGTAGGGCTAAGGCACCGACATTAACATCCTCCTGATCGTCGCAAGGTAGCAACAGTAGGGGCACGAGGCCCTATTCCGCCACCGACATTGAAGCACACTGTCGCGTCCCGTACTCTATCATCGAGGTATTGTTTGTTTTGGCCTACCAGCCTCACGGTTTTGTCCCTTTTAGACAGTAATTGACTCCAAATGGGGACTTCTCGAGAATGTCACCCATCCCAGTACTACTACTTATTAAGCCATGGAGTTCTTTACAAGAATCGAGTCGATACTTCAAAAGACGTCTCGTTGATATAGAGTATAACTTAGCTATATTTGAGGGTGTTATAATCAAATGGGGACTTCAAAAGCCTGTACAATTTGGCGCTAGTCCTTTGAAGTGTCAAGTGTCAACCACATGATCTTGAGAGTTGTTTTAACTTCTAGTTACCTTTGTGGTTTTACAATCTGACTAGTGATCCTCAATTTCTGTACAGAAATTTCATTGTAAAGGATTTTTTGTTTCTTTTCCATACGAAGGGATCCAGACTGTCAGGCCGAAGTGCAGAATTATAGTCTGTTACTTGCAAAAGTTGAAGATATTCTTTGTCCGTATCACTCAAAGTCCTTATCTAATTGTAATAGACCATTGAACAATATGGCCTCATAGCCAGTAGTATCTTTAACCGGCTGCCATTTATCCACTATAAGATTGAAAAACTCTGGGAAAACAAGTCTTCAAAGGTGTTCACCCTAAACACTTACCACGCCGGAACATAATTAGCTCTTGGAAGCCTAATTTCAATGACAGACCCTATTCTACTCCTGGATTGCAGAATCTGCCAATCCAGATCGGGATCGGCTGATTTTGTATCAGATCGGCGTAGACTGATCTAATTCCGTTGGGGTATCCCCGTAGATCATAGAAATTCTAGCCGAATTGGCCGGAATCGCACCGAAGTGGTCCGGATCGGCCAATCTGGTTGTGCCAAACAAATTTTTTCCTTGATACATTAATTATACATGCATCAAACCATCATTTTGTTTATATAAAATAATACATATGTTTATATATACACAAATGAATGTCTAATATGATTGTGTACATTAATTTACATATAAGTATGCAAACATATATAGACATATATATGACATATGATATATGTATTATATTATCATATTTGACATATATAAATGGCGTATCCAGTACACGAGGCTTCCGCCAGTACGGGGTCTGAGGAAGGGACGATGTTCGCAGCCTTAAATATTTGACATCTGTATATATATATGATTACACATTCAAATATATATGTATATATGTATTATGTCTGTGTACATTCATTAGCTATATGTTCATATTATTCATCATCATTATCATCGTCATCAGAGCCTTATCCTATTATTTGGGGTCGGCTACCTGAATCCTTTTCCATCAGAGATTTCTATCAAGTGCTATATGTTTATATTGTTATTACATTTATATTAATATATGATTGTATGTACATTAAGACACATGTATAAGCATAAAGTGTTCATTAATATGATATATATACTATTAAGATATAATATTAATTATGTCTGTGCCTTTAAGAGATATCTATGCGATCACATATATATTGTATACCTATATGAATGAATAGTTTTTACATATCCTTATATATATATATATAGCATATTATGTATAACATATGACTGTATACATTAACACATCTATATACTTATATGTATACATTTATAAGGATTTATATTAATTATGTTTGCACTTTAATATGATATATATATGTAATGTATATACATATACATATATATGTATATGATGTATACATTTATATGTATGATTACATATATCATAAATATATTTATGTAAATATTGAAGACATGTTTTCCTTACTTTTTATGATTTTCCTGAACTTTTCTGATTTTCATATTTTTTTTTTTCAAAAAAAATGTAATCTGCCCGATCCAGGATCAACCAGACTTCTGGAGGATTGGCTGGATTGGCTGATCCCATGCAGATTGGATCAGGATTGGCCCAGGACAATCCCTGGACTGATCCGATTCTTCTTTCCTTGTCCACCACTACCAGCCTTTAAGACTGCTTTCCACGGAGGGGCTCAAAAGGCTATGATTTTGACTGTAGTATTTACCTTGCATCAAGGTTTGCTGCATCGCCGATTCGTTTTCCTGATTCAATCCGATTCGCATGGGGTTATTTTATGTATATTTAATATAATGTATATTATGTATGTATATGTATAATTGGATATAAATCATGTGTATATATAATTGTATATGTTTTATATATACATATATATGTATATACATAGTGTATATATAGTATCCATGTGAAACACCTTATTTACATGTAATATTTTAAGTAAATGAAACTACAAAGATATTATATGTAAATAAGGAAGCACCCCTCATTTTAATCTAATAAAAATATAAAAAAAATCATCTCTTATCAATAAAAAGTCAACTCTCCCGTCGAAGAAGAAAATCGCGATTTTAGTGATTTCAACAAAATGCCGACTTTCTAATCCCTTATAATTTGGTTCAACTAAAAATTTCATAATTCAAATAAACCACATAAAATGTTAAAAAATCAAAGTCCGGTGAAATAAGTCAAATCTACATGTGATTTCTCAAAGGAACTCACTCTCCTACTGGCAATACTTACTCCACAGTCAGTAGGAGAGTGAATCTCTTAGAGAAGTCACATGTACGTTTGACTTATTTCACCGGACTTTGGATTTTTAGTATTCCATGTGGTTTATTTGAATTATGAAATTTTTAATTAGGTCAAATTATGAGGGATTAGAAGGTCGACATTTTGATGAAATCATCAAAATCACGATTTTCTTCTTTGAAGGGAGAGTTGACATTTTATTGGTAAGAGATGATTTTTTGATGTTTTTTATTAGATTAAAATAGGGGGTACTTCCTTATTTATATGTAACATCTTAAGTAAATGAAACTACAAATACTAACATTTACTTATAAGGTATTATACATATAAAGAGAATCAGGTATATGTATGTTATACATACATTATATATATATATGCATTTGCATATCACAATATAACTATATATGTGCGTATACCATATAATCTAATATATATATATATATTAGGCGAGTCAGATCGAATCGACGTATCAGGGAATCAAATTCTCCCTGATCCGCCACGATTCGCCCGAATCGGACCGATTCGATCCAATTCGGCAAACCATGCCTTGCATTACTATTTTTCCAAAGGGCGATCCCTGGAGCCACGTATCAAGCGGAATGGACCCGATAAGCCTCATCCCCTTTGCTCAATAGGGGAGGATGGGATTGTGTTTTCCCTGGGTTACAGCGCGTGGACATCAAGACAGTAGCGGCTTGCCGGAAGTTCCAGGAGGTGATGGACGGCTGTGCGGGAAGCAAGAGGCAACCGACGTTGGAAAGTCACCCATCTAGCGTGGTGGAGGTCCACAAGAGTTTTCCTATCCCGACGCAGAATTTGGAGCGGACGACTTTGTTGAGGGCGGGTCTCGCTATCCCTGCAGACGACAGCCAGGTAGCCTTGTTGGTGGAGAGTGGAATTGCAGGTGCGGGGACGGGTGTCTTCTCTCTCTCCCACCTGCCTCTGGGAGGCTCAGGGGCAGTAGAGGACGTCTCTGCTTCCTCCTCGGGTCTTTGCCAGCGAGGTCTTCTTCGCCGCAGGCAAGGCTAGGGTGTGTGAGGTGCTTGGCCCGTTAGCAAAGGGCTTGCTCGAGGAAGCGATCTAGGTGTCTTACTGTGGTCCCTCACATGGGCACGACCAAGGGGGAGGTGATAGATATTTTGACCAAGGTCGAGAATTTCAAGGAGACACAGGCGAGTGAAACTGCGAGGGTGATTGGTGTCTCTGATGTGGTTGTGGATAAAGGCTTGAAGTCTACCCTACGGTTGATCTAACGTAGGTGGCTAATGGACATTGCTAGGAAAGCAAAGACTGATGTGGCCAGCAAGAAAGGAGTTTCACAGTAGGCTGTAATACAGGTGGTAGTTGGTGCGAGGAGAGTTTGTGGTAGGTCGATTTTTGGGAAGATGTATATTGAGGATGGGGTTCTGAGATGCAGAGTGTTGTTTGGGGCTGCTGGGTGTGTTTTGTGGAGGATTTGCGAGTAGGTGTTATGGTGTCTTCTTTTCTTTGCTCCTTTGGTAGGCTGTGCTCTGCCACTGTTTGTTTGGGGAGTTTTTTGGGAGCTTTCGCCCATTCTCATGTACACTTTCTTTTTTCTTTTATAAAACCAGTGGGACTATCCACTTTTTTAAAAAAGTGCTGTTATCCATGATTAAATCCCAAAGCCATTGGCCAAGCATAGCGAAATTTATAAAATGAAGAAGTTTTAACACCCAAACCATCATATTGTTGAGTTGTACACATCCACTTCCATTTGGCCAAATGTAATATCCTGTTTGTTATCATGGTAACCACCCCACCAAAATTTCCTGTGAAATTTTACCAATTTTCTGATGAACAAGCTGAGGTAGAAGAAAAACTCAGAGATAATGCTTAAAGGAATATACCCCCAAGGATAAATTCGTTTCTTTTCACTGGATAATTTCGTTTGAATCCTATAAGAAACACAGCTTCTTAAATTGCAAAAATGCAAGGGCAAACCAATTAAACATCAGGAATTTTTCTATCTTGCACTTCAAAATCCTACCATACTTTGGAACCTCCGTATTATCCATATTTAACAGGAATTTTTTTCTATCTGTTTCTTCTATCATTGGAGCAGATTTAGTCTACAACTTTCTCTGTAAATGATTGGGAGAATTTTGCAATTTCTATTATCCTCATAGTTTTATTTAGTGATGGAGCAATTTCTCCTCCTTCACTTGGCCACTTGAGCGTATCATCTCTGCTTATCCATTAGTAAATTTGGTGGTGCAATCCACTTTATATTAAACTAGACGTGTATCAAACCTTCCCAAACCTGATGTTTTCAGTTTCATGTTCTAACAGGTACCAAAAGCATGACTTACTGATTTATAATATACAAATCCATCTTTTGTTCTTTGAGATTAATTATTTTCTTCATGGTTCTAGATATTTCTTGTAGTGCCCTGAGAATTTATAATCAGTTATCAATTACTTTTGGTATGCTTTTTTATGCCACATGTTTGTGTTTTGCCTGTGACGGTATTCGTTTACGTGATTAGTTATTTAGTTGTAGAAAGTGAATTTTGCCAAAGCAAGGAAGCAGGTGGACTAGGTATCAAGAACATTAGGAACTTCAATTAGCCCTTCTGTGTAAATGATTGTGGAGACTTGGGACAGAGGAAGGGGTGTTGTACCAGCAGATCATCTCCCACAAATATCACCTTTTGACTAGAGTCTAGGATCTTCTCCTGCCTCGGCTATATAATGCCTCCCTCATTTGGAGGGGAATTTTGCAGTCTGCGGATTTTCGCAGAGCTAGTTTGAGGGTTAACCTGGGTGACGAGCACTCTGCACTGTTCTGGCAGGACAGATGGTGTGGAGATCTCACGTTGGAGAAAGCCTTCCCCTCCTTGGCTGCTCTATCTAGGTTTCCTTCCCCTACTGTGTATCAGATGTTTAATTTTGACCACTCTGGTGGTACTTGGGGGCCTGCCTTCAGAAGGAATCTTGCATATGATGAGGCATAACATTTTGAGCAGCTTCTTTTCCTCCTTCTGGCCTATCAACCAGTCCAGGGTAAGAGGGATTCGTGGACTTGGAGATGGGAGAAGGATGGTAGGTTCTTAGTTAGATCTGCTTATTCTACCATTTCACATGGGGGTGGGGGGGGGGGGGGGTTCGCCATGCTCCCTTAGATGTCATTTGGGCAACCAAAAACAAGGATGGCAGTGTCGGTTTACCATTTTGGTTTCGTTTTGCCCTGTTTCAGCCATATCGGGGGACCTTAAGAGGGGAGTGAAACGGCCGGTTTTGGTCTGGTTTCAGCCGAAACCGGTTGAAACTGATTAAAATGTCATTTTTAATGGTGTCGGATTTGCTACAGTAGTTTCGGCCAATTTTGGATCATTCTAATTCAAAACCAAAACTCTTTGGTTTCGGCCAAAACTACCATCCATGACCAAAAACCCGCTTAAACTCCAGGTACTGGTGTGGCGGATGAGGATCTCCCATGGCAGGCTGCCTAGTTGTGATAAGCTGCAGTAGTTTCTCCATCACTTCTCTTTGGTTTGTAGCTTGTGTGGGGAAGAAGATGACGACTTTGACCATATTTTTATAGGCTGCTCTTTTGCCAAGGGTATCTGGGAGAGGTTCAGGCAGTGTTTTCATCAATCTTTGCCTCATAGCAAGAGGGTCCAGCATTTGCTATCCACATGGAGGAGGTCTTGGACTGAGAAGGGAGATAAAGCTATTTGGTGGCTCATTCTGCATGCCACATTTGGGCACTGTGGGCCGAAGGGAACAATTCAGGAGGAAAGAGAGATCAGAGGATACTTTAATTTCTTTCCTTAGACAAAAAGTGCTTTTCTGGGCTACAGAGAGTGGTTCTAACTCCTTGCTCTTTTTGCTTGAGGAGTTGGGGGGGGGGGACACGCCGGCTTGGTGTGGAGTCTCTTTTTGTGAAGGGGCTGTGTCATTTCAGTCTATACCTGTACACCCCTTTTCTTCTCTAATATAATCAGTGATACTATCCATGTTTCAAAAAAAAAGTTGTAGAAGGTGAATTTCTAAAGAGGGGTTCTATTGAAGTATATTGATTGATGGTTTTCCAAATATTTAGAGTGCTATATAACTTCTGCCCCCTTTTTCATGGGAAAAAGCTGGCGAAAGTCTTTGTTTAAACAGAATACCATTGGTTTCTCTTGGTTATGCAATTTCTCTTACTGCATCCTGATATATAGGGCTTCAACTTTGAACTAGAAGTGCTTATAGGTGCCTTAGCTATTTTTCATTGTTTGTTACTCTCCTAATGGTTTGCTGAAGACATGGAAGGCAGAATCGGCCGATCCAGATCGGTATCGGCCGATTCTGGATCGGATCGGCAATGGCCGAATGCCGATCCAGGCTGATTCCTCCGATTCTGGCCGGATCGGATCGGGATCGGCCCTGGCCGATTCAGGGGTCCAATCTGATCCTGCCTTCCATGGCTGAAGATGCCAGATCACCTTTCCCCCACCACTGCTCTTTTGGCTAATGTTGGGATATAACACACTATGATTAGTTCAAAGTTTGTTTTCTCATGCGTCTTTTTGTATTCTGCTTGTTAAATGATTCCACTCTGCAAACTTGTCATTCGGTACTTTTTATTCTCTTAATGTGTTGTCTGTTTCGTGATTTGAATCCAGGTTGACATTTGGGAAGAACGCAAGGTATTTGGTTCCCGTGGACAAGTTCTAAAGGAAGAGATCCTAGGGAGAAACAGCAACAGCCTGAACAGGAACGGGAAAAATACCCATGGCAAATTAGTAGGCCTTTCTGCTTCTTGTTTAGTAATGAATGACTATTTCTTGGATTATTATGTTTCTGTCTGATGCTTGCTTAACTGACACTTGTTAGTTTCTCAGCTTACATTTTGTGTACTATTTTGTTTCAGAAAGAGTCTGTTGGTGAGGTACTTGAAAAGCTGGTTTCAAATTATGAATGTGTTTATGAGGGTCCTGTGGATGAAGAGACATTATTGGGCAAGTGCCAGAATGCAGTTGGCTCCGTTGAAAAGGTGGAGAAGGAAATTGGAGGAAACTTCATGCTAGGTACTGGTCACAGCCTGGGATCTTTGATTCCATTGTCCTTCCGTGTATCTTAAAGTTATATTGTACTCAATGTATACAATATTCACGAAACTGACTTTTGTGGATAACGATTTTAGGTTTGATAAGTGAAGCTAGGAAAGTATTCTTGTCAATCTTTCAGTAAATCGATCAATGTTTTCTTACTTTTTTGGTCTTAGGTAACAGAAATACACTAAAATTCATTAATGGGAAAAAATGATGCAATCAGCTAGTGATGACTACTAACTATAAAGAACCCCTAGGAATACAACAATGAGCCAGGCTTTACACCAAAACAAAGAATCTACTAACTCGGTTGCTCTTTTTCTTCCTCCCCCCGACCCCCCCCCTCCAAAAAAAAAAAAACTTTTTCTCTGATTTTTTTCATTAAATTTGCTTCATTATACTTTCTTATATTATGTCAATGAACTGTAAACCGGTTACTTCTGGTTACTTTTGCAATAGTGCCGCCATCTACTAAATCAGTTGCTCTTTTTCCTCCCCCCCCCTCTCCCCTCCTTTTCTCTGATTTTTTTCATTAAATTTGGTTCATTGTACTTTCTTATGTTATGCTAATGAACTGTAAACCGGTTAATTCTGGTTACCTTAACCAAAACAAAAAAAGGGCCAATGCTGTGTTGTTCACACTTACCTTTCGCCATCCAGAAGCCACTCCATTCTACCTACAAAATAACCTCCCAATGCTCATGCAGTGGCATATATCTAAACTGAAGTTGCTCTTCGTCTTGTGGGAGTGGAGGTGGTTGGGGGGGGGGGAGGGTTTCACCAATGGCTTGGCCACTACGCTAGAACCAAAGAAAAGGTTAAGCCTGCTCTTTTCCTCAATCTTAAAACAAAGTAGCATGTAATCGCATCATCAAGCATGGGTATAACCAACTTCACAAGAGGCGGAATTCAGGATATAGGTAACCCTCCATGAAAGCAACTGGACCTTCAGCAGATGTGGGTGTCCATCTCAGGTGTAGCCAAGTGTTGCCGACAGAAGTAGACAAGATAAAAGGTACAACCAAGGTAGGTAGAACCAGATTGGTTCGCCCACTTCAGCAGATCTGATGGGATGTTTTCCAAAACAACTCGAGTCTGACTCTTTGTTCCCCGAGTTTTAAATAGGGATTGGATGTATCACATGGATCAGCCAGGGATTGGACTGGATTGGCCTACGAAGAAGCAGTCACTGGTTCCATTGTTCCTGCCACCATTAATGCTGTGGCGTGGCCACTATAGTCAACAACTCCCCTCACAATTCTGCCCCCCTCCCTTCCCCTCCATTGTGCTGTTCCTTGCAAAAGAAACTAAGATCTTGTATTAAGAAAATAAAAGAGGGTGGGATGGTAAATTATGTAAAGCCCTATTACTATCAAAATAAGCATATTTAAACCTTGATTAGAAATGGATCATTTGAGGATTGGGTTTGGATCTGCCGATCCGATTGAGTCAGAATGGTTTCTAGGTCTCTGACCCAAGCTTTGATCCATGAGTTTGCCTTTCTTGGGTACAACTAGAGAGGGGATCTCTATAGTTTTAGATCTCCCCTCTTTTTCCTGGAGGCTAAAAGGGGTAAGAGAGTGATATTCTTTCCTTTTTTTATAGAATACTGACGAAGAATGCACCCCATCCAGGATGAATCCTGCATCACCAGTTACCAGCAGCCCAAGCTGTGGAAGGTCAAACTTCCTGTGTTATTGGATGGCATGGTGTTAAAAATTGTCCATCTGAACTAGAACCAATCACAGCTGGGGCTGGCAATGAAGCAACTTAAACTCAGCTTAGCTAGGTTTCTTTACTCAAATAAGCTTGGATTGGAGCTTAGTAGAGTTTGGTTCACTAGGCAACACAGAGCCAACTCCATAAATAATCTCATTATCTATTTTTCATTGTTTTGACATATTAGGCCCTGTAATCTTATCATATTCCAAATAACTCCCTGTAATCTTGAAAAGTAAAAATAACTCCCTCAGATCTCAGCTGTGCCAAAATAAATTCTTGCCATTTGTTTTCATCAGAAGATTTCTCCTAAACTCTAGTCAATGTTAACCCAAACTAGAAAATGACAACGGTTCTCCCAAGTTAATGAGCTATGTGGGTTAGTGAGTTCTCCAATTAAACCTGGCATAGTATTCTCGTAGCTGGCTTCATTATTTCACCACCATATGTCCACTTGAGATGGTACATTTGGTACTCTCATGGTCTGTTTGGCATTTGGATAGGGAGAGAAATAGATGCAACTCAATTGGGATTATTTTACCCTTATCCCTTATCTCAATGATGTCGGTATTCATGGGGATAACCCCATTTTGATTTTTTATCCTGCGTTTGGTGAAATGTGCACAATAATGGGGATAACGACTAATTTAGAACTGTTTTGCCACTTTAACCGAGATCTGAGGAGGCAAGTGGTAAACCCTGTTTGGTAAGAAAGAAAACAATGGAGATAAAGCCTAAAGACATGACTTTTTCACCTTCTTAAGGAAGGTGCGGTGGCTTATCCTTTATGCCACTCTATGGGCGTTTTGGGGTGAGCGGAATCACCACATCTTTAGAACGGAGTCGCGAGCTGAGGAAGCTCTTGTTGATTTTGTATGGGCTGGAGTTAAGGAATGGGGGATCAATATTGCTAATGCGAACTCCTCACTTTCTCTTCTTTTTTATTGTTTACAGGGCTAATTGTTTCACACCCTCTTGGTGTGTGTTTGGCTGTATAGGTGTTTTGGGGGGTTGTTCTTTTGGGTTTTGACACTTTTACAGTCTCCCTTTCTTTTACTATATTCGTGGTACTACCCACTTTCAAAACAAAAAGGTTGTCATGATGTCGAATCATGCAATATGATGTGTTCTTATATTGGGAACTATAGTTATTTAATAAAAATGTGTCATACAACTACTATTTAATTAATAGCTTGTTATGCTGTCATTGAAACTAATCATATTTGCTATGATATCATTTTGACTATTTACTATTTTAATTTCTATTTAAAGAAATATAGTAATATGCTAATTACTATAGTAATATAATAATATTTCTATGTTTATTATTATGTTAACTGCTATAGTAATGTAGTGTAGTTATTATTATTAATAACTATAGTAATGCAGTAATATTACTCTGTTAACATGTTGTAATATTATGTCTAATAATAATTTAATATGTTGACATTAATAATTTGACTGTGTTACTATAGTAATATATAAATATAGTGGCTTGTTAGTTACTATAGCAATACAGTAATATTTCTATGTTAATCACTGTAGTAATGTAATACTATTCCTGTGTTAATTTGTCATTACCTTATCTACTCACTATAGTAATATTGGTCAAAAAAGCAAGGGCTTCAATAGGGGAAAAAGTTGTCTTCAGAGGTGCAAAACGGGGATAGAAAAAGTATGCATAATCATTCCAGGGGTCCTATGAATTGGTTACACCCGTTCTTATTCTCATTTTCCGGGATATACCTAATCCCCTTAAACACCCTTATCCTCAGCTACACTATGCATACCAAACACAAATGGGTTACACCCGTTCTATGTTAATCACTGTAGTAATGTAATACTATTCCTGTGTTAGTTTGTCATTGCCTTATCTAGTCACTATAGTAATATTGGTCAAAAAGGCAAGGGCTTCAATAGGGGAAAAAGTTGTCTCCAGAGGTGCAAAACGGGGATAGGAAAAGTATGCATAACTCATTCCAGGGGTCCCTATGAATGGGTTACACCCGTCTTATTCTCATTTTTCATGTTTATACTTAATCCCCTTTAACCCCCTTATCCCCGTTACAGTATGCATACCAAACAGAAAATAGGGTTAACTCATCCTTATCCCCACCTTATCCAAATACCAAACCATCCCTCAGGAGAATCCCCTTTAGGTGTAGTAATCATTATCTCCAAGTGGGTCTGCCTTAGTACCTGGCATCAATAGGTATACTGCAGTGTTTAAGAAGCAAATTGAATTAGAGTTTAAAGGCAGAAGCTTCATTCCTTTCCTGGTACATCGAAGAAATGGGATATGTAATCAGTGACCGGTCGTGGCATTAATTGACGTGGATGGAGAGATTAGGTCCTACCAGAGGTTGCTGCTTCCAGCCTGTTCCTTTCTGGAGTTTGATCTCGCATATATCGTCATTTCATGGATTCATTGTAGTGTGTACATGTAGAGGTGTTTAACTAAAATTATGTGAAGCCTAGAAATTTGGATAGAACAGTTGACCTTTTAATTGAATTATTCTTTATTTGGATTAATCAATCATATAAATGGTTGTAGCCATGAAAAGAAAATGAACATAAATAGAATTAGAGTGTTTTTTTATATATTTTACATAAATAATTGTACAGACCTTTTGGAAATTGTTCTACGTTTCAAGTCTATTTCTCTATCAAAATCTATATAATAATATATTGTTTACCATACTAAATAGCATGGTAGAAAGACAGGAACTTCATTGTCAAAAAAAAAAAAAAAAAGAAGAAAGAAAGAAAGACAGGAACCCCCCTACTCAACCCCCCTACTCAATTAGGGCAAGCAAAAGGTAGCCTAACAGTAAGCTATCACTTTACTCTTTGATCCTGTCTTCTGTCAGAATAACCACTCCCCTTTCTGTGGTCGATTTTCCTTTGGGAATTTTAATGGTTTGCTCTTCAATATTTGTCAGGAAACATTAATGGTTCTCAAGTTGTTGAGGAGCTGAAAGGGCAAAGTGATGTATTAAGAGAATGCATTGAGCAATTGAAAGTGGCTGAATCCTCGAGAATGTCTCTTGTTTCCTATTTAAGGGAGGCGCTTCATGAGCAGGTGGGTTAACTGCTGATTACCGTGGTCTTTTATTTGGTCCAGACTTGCTAGAAGTTGTTCCTCCTGCTTTTGTGAAAATGTTGTTTTGGTTAGAAATTAATTCTGTTTACTTTTCAGGAGTTAAAGCTGGAGCAAGTTCGTAACCAGCTTCAGGTAATCTTTTCCCTTATCTCCATGAGCATACGGTACATCTTTGCCTTCCTAGAGTTTTCAAGAAATACAGGTGTCCAATTTGTCATGTCCGTTTCATCCACCTGATCATGTGGCTAAAGGGGTCATTATCGGCTGCAATATATGTTTTCTTCCTCTGTTGCTTACTGGTCCCTTGATGCGAAGATTCATTCATTTAGTAAATGTTGCAAATTCGTATACTAGAATAGAATTTCTCTAGGCCACTGTTGTGGAACTTTGTTTTGATTATCAGCCGTAGGGAACTAGTTCAAATTCGTGCCTTTTCCTTGTATTGGGTAACCCCTGGGCACATGGTCTGCGCATCTGTGCTGAGACCTATAGCCAGCAGGCCATGGACGCATTTGGTTGACTCGAGCATCATATGACCTACATCCGAAGTAACACGACGACACAACAAAGGGAAGGAAAAAAGGAGGGGTGGAATTCCACAAACCAAACTACTTTTGGTCTCAGACAAATCAATCTCTTATGTCAAAACTAACAACAGTCATCATACATATCCAACTTGATTGACATAGGTTGGCACCACCACAATGAAATTTGCCAAGAAGATTTGTCTAGAAATCTTCCGGGTCCAGCAAATGTTCATTTCCTTATTGCAAAATTGATAGGATGTGTTTTGATGTTAGATGTCTTGAAATGCTATCTAATGTTTTTCTTTCATAGCAGTATGACAAGGTTCTCTCTTTTTCTTTTTCAGCTTTGGTTTTGAACATCTGCTTGAAAATTTTTCAGGCTGCCCAGTTTCGAGTGGAGCAGGCAGGGAGTATATGCCAGCAGATAATGGTCTCCAACAATGGGGTGTTACCAACAGAGCAAAGGTCAAAGGAAACTGGCACATTCTCTGATGCGTCACCTGCTACAGGAGAAAAAGAACAGTCCGCTCCTGTCAAGTATGTCCAAGAACCCTTCTTGGCCAATTCCACCCACACTGAAGAACACCGAAAAACAGCCGCCGCTGCTGTGGCAGCAAAACTCACCGCGTCAACTTCCTCTGCTGAAATGCTCAGCTACGTCCTCTCTTCTCTTGCTTCTGAGGGTGTCATAAGGCAACAGATGAAGGAAGATTTTTCTGACAGCAAGAGACCAAAGTTGGACAATGGCCTTCCCTTCATGCCATCTCAGGTATCTCAGCTTCCCAGTCATTTTCCACATGCAGATACATTCCAGCAGGCGGCGACATCTCAGCCTCATCTCCAACATTCATCGTCCCCTATGGCACATCCTGGCCCATCTTTGCAGCCGCCGCCACCCCCTCCGCCATCTCAGCCTCCTATGCCACCGCCGCCTCCACCCACCCAATATATGCAGGCAGCAGGATCCATGACTGCTGTGCCATATACCTACGGTTCGGCTCTTCCACAACGCCCTCCACTCATGCCAAGCTTTCCAATTGTAAGCTTGCCTCCGTATCCAAACCAGCCGAATCCCTACCAGAACTTCCAAGCATCAGAAAGTGGATTCTTTAATCAACCTCCATTGCCAGCGACAACCCCTTCGGCTTCTTCCTGGCAGTGATTTGTACCATTCTTATTAGAGCATGAAGACTCAAGGATTCTGGTTGTGGAACGGGGGTGGTGATAGCGAGAGCTGGGTTTTGGCGAGGACATCTGCCTGCTGCGAACTTTTTTTCTACTGATCAGCTGCCCTGTACTCATTTTCTAAGGCGGCCATGAAGTTTTATGTGTATATTATCATGAGACTAACCAAATGATAACCTGAGAATATTCGTTGAATGGTGGATATAAGGGATGGTAGTGTTCACATCTTTTGGGGGGGGGGGGGGTTAGTCCTTGTAAAGGGAATGTGACCTTGACGGCGGCAGTGGATTTGTGACTTGGTCTATGTAGTGCAGTTCATGGACATCAGATTCGCCAAAGTTTTTAGTTGAGTTCGTGAATGGACTTGAACAGATGATTGCAAAGAAGGGGGGAAAATTTCCCAGTTGGAATCAAGCTTATTCATGAAGTTGAATTGGTAGACCTGGTTTCAAGTCTAACCCATCTATTATAGGCTATAGCCGAGCATAATTTTTTTACCCTAAATTTCGCCTGTTTAATTAGTGGAATAAGCCAGATGAAGGAGATGAAACCTACTTAAGCTAATTTTTTAAGATGCTAAATTACAACGTTCATCCTAAACCTTGTTCACATGGAATAAGGAAATTTGCAAAAAAAAAAAAACCGTTTTTATATGAATAATCGTCAAACTTTCACTAATAGATATTAATTAAACTAACCTTATTAGATGAAATTATTAAATTCTAAATTATTCCTATGGAAACCTTAATTTTGAAATTATCCTAACAGATTATACCTTGTTTGTCAATTAGATCAGGACATCAGATAAGGCAGGCGAATCAAATGGTCTTTTTTCTGGTATTCAGGATCAGACTGGAAAATTCATAAAATAAGCATACATTTGTGGGAAATCCCTATAAAGTGAGTATACTAAAAACTCTCCTACATGATTACCGTGTATATTCATGCACGTAGGGGGTTATTTACATAAAACTCATTGTTTAGGAGTTCTTCACAAACTTGGATCCTTGCAATGCTTAAATGCAAGATCCTTAAAAACGAATACAAAAGTAATTGAAATCCAGATATTTTTGACAATACCTCTTTTGTTGCATAATTAATTCAATACATAAATATGCTACATTTTGTCAGATACCCATATAAAATAAACTATGTTCGTCATATGTCTCTTTGACATCATCACATGTCATTTATCTTTAAGTGAGCAAGACTCTTCTCTTGTATAATTTCCTCATATAATATACATCTATAATCTTTTGTATTCTTATATTTCTTGAAGACATTAACAAGACATGAGGCTAATGTGACCAACATACTTGTACTCTTCCAAAGTTGTTATTTGAAGCTACCTTGCTCGTTTTTGAATGGACAATTGGTAAGACACTAATCGATGCATGGATGTTCACCTTCACAGGGTCCAACAGACTTTTGTGGGTACAGTCATGGTAAGCCTAGGCAAAAAAATTAAATTAGTAAAAGAAATGAAATAAATAACCCAAATCTACAATATAAACAAGGAGAGAAAGATAGAAGAAACGAGAATATTTCCTGAGTAGACAAGTCCAAGGCATTTGTACCACTAAAAAAGCATCATTCTTGCATATTAAGGCCTTTGTACGTGTCCCAGAATTGTAAGCATTTAAGACAAGCCTTGCAATTTTCACCATTCCCATCCAGCTTCTTTTCGCAAAAGAACTTGCACAATCCATTACCTCAAGTTTCAACGTATCTAGAGACAGTAATGAAAATAAACAAAGACATATCTAATATGTTACATTATACATAGTAAACTAAGCAAGCTTTAGAATTTAAATATTTCACTTGCCTCTACCCATATAAATCAATCGACTGCCCAAGCAGGATATGGGCATTCATAACTCCATCCAGGTCCACTGTATCGCAAACAATGCAGCCACAAACCTTCCTCAACTCCATCATAACTGAAATAGCAAGGAAAAGAGGATGTAGAGATGGCATTCAAAAAGGACAAAGATCAATTCGAATGGTGTTGGTAATGCTGTGTTATGCTTACTTTACAAGAGAAACACAGATACAGGTCAGAGAATAGATCCTTTTTAGACATCAAACATAAGAATACAGTCCTCACATGAGTCAACTACCAACAGTGATATGCACACTTGAAAAGTGTGAACATTATACAGTATGAAAACTGTTGCAACCTTACCACAAGCAAACAGAGAAAGGGCCAATCAGGTAAAATGAAACAGAAAAGAGCCCAAAATCCCATCCCCTTCCTGAAGCTCTAGAGCACAATCAAAACTATGGTTGAAAGCCTGTCAGTCCTCTACTATGTGTTCATGAGCCATTATGTGCCTACTGTTAGTTTTATGCCTCACCATTCACCAGCTTGAGCTTTAAAGTCAGTGGTTTATGTAACATGCCATCAGCATTCTCTGCTCATTTCATTTCTGCGTTTGATCTTGCAATTCGCGGAGCTGTTTGCCATTGTTTTCCTGAATTTTTGGTAAATTCAGTTCAGTAACAAAACGAAGTGGCTCAAATGCCTCTACCTTTGTCCTCACCAGGGAGTCAAGTATTTCAAGGACCAAAAAGTGAAGACTTGCTCTGTCCCCCAAACGAATTTGAAAAATCAAAGGCAGGTGATCGAGATTGGAGACAGCAAAGTATTCAAAGCAAGTTTTAACCGCGAGTCAAGATTTCAGGACTCCATTTGCCTAAGCTTGAAGGCTAAAACTGCAGGTCCATCACAATTTGCAAAATTTACTTGGCGTTTGAAGTTTGGCATTCTGATATAAATAAATGGCGAAGGATATGAACATGCTCTAAGCTAGTGATTGTCATATCATCACATTCAACAAAAGCAATAGAGGTTGTTCCTATTCATAACCACAGCAAATTGTTGTATACTTGGCCATTCTCTGAAAATACTGTGTAGCAATTTTCTGTATGGCTGGGGAACATTGGAAGCAATCCCAATAATTCAACAGAGACCAAAACAGATCAGATTATTCTGATAACTTTTCATATTATTTATCATTTATATAATCTAGAGACTGCCAACACAATGTTCTCTTGCATGCGTAATTGCAGACATGTTTTTGCAAGACAAATTGGTACATATAACCTCACTACGTAAAAATATAAGCAAAACACCCCACCCATTAGGCACTGTATACATGCCATTAGGTAAATGAATTAAACTTGAGTTACAGTCTAACTACACTTAAAAAATATTCTTAATGTCTCAACCTGTTAGTGCAAAACAACCCCACTATGTTAACACAATTTTAAAAGTAACCTTACCTTTGAAGAACAGCACAAAAACATGTCTCTGTTAATGTGCCTCGTGTTTTTTTATGGTAGTTAACTGCAGGGGCATTTCTGTACTTGTATAGCAGAGCCATTTTAATAAGTATATAAAAATGGCATATCTTAAATTAGACATGTAACAGTGTTATTTTTGCGAGAACCCTATAATGTTCTATGTTAATTAGCTACTGCTTTACTTCTTGGTGGACCAATTTAGGGTTAAAGAAATCTGCCAATGGTAGCCAAGATGCATTACCCTTTGGGAGCAAGATCTGGGCAATTAGTGCACATGGGATCAATGTCAAATTCTACACTGTAGTGCATATCTCCACATCTCGGGGGATCACTTTCATGTTCAAAAACAGGTAATGCGCCAGACATGGCAGCCCTGTCAGCACCCATTCCTTGAGCAGATCGGGGAACAACCCTGTTGGAGAGGTAAAGCATGTCGTTGGCAATGGGATGACCAGCGTATTGGAGGTGCACTCTTATCTACACAATTTAAATGAGACAAAATCAATGGGAAATAAAGGCAATGGGTAAATAACTAAATATCACAAAAAGGATAATATCAGAAACTAAGACTGCTCATATAGTAAGGGAAAAAATTACAAGAATGGAAACCTCTTTCTGATAGGACCATAAACATGGTATTAAGTCCTAAGAATGCTAGCCAGCTATAGAGCGTGAGAGACACTATATACTATATAGAGGAAAACATCCAATGCAAATAACATTTAGAAAGTTTTCACAAACACAAAAAGGACTGTGACTCAAGCTGCCATGAACGATACTAGAGGATGACAGTATGGTTCATGATGTGCGTAAATGCTCAACAAGAGGAGGTGAACACATACAATAGTGGTCCCCTGATTGCAATATAATGCATCTAGAGGATATATTTCGTCCATCAGGAGCTAAATAATGCAGGGAAATCTCAGAACTAGGAAAATGAGATCCGTGAAGCACACAAACTTGAAGACAATTTTGGAAGGCAAATCTTCTACTTGTAAGAGACGTGACTGAGCCAACAAATTAAACAAAGAATAGTGAAAACACTGCAAAGACAAAACTCTAAATGATTTTCTTGGTGGAATGAGTAATAGATCAACAATAATTCAAATCCATGATATGTAACCATATATGACAAGATTGTCATGCACACCATCTTGTAAACAGCGCGCGTTCAAAATAAAATAAGAACAGCTCCATGCAGCAGCATCTCCTCCTAGGGTGATATTAGTCCTCATTTATGATGGTTAGGATCGGACCATGAAACAAATATTTCAATACATATGCATGGAGAATTAATTTTCCTGTATTCAAGTACAGCTTCAAAAACTACTTTCCGTGAGAAAATCAATAAGATACAGCAATTGTACACCAAAACGTAGGCAGACATTGCTGTGAGTAGCAACTCTATCCACAAAACTTTCTGTGTTAAAGATTCTTCTGCTTTTTACATTGAAGCAATTCTTCTTGCTAATTTCTTCAAGAAAAGCACACTCCGAGAAAATTTTTGATAAGAAATGAAATTGTTACAAAGCAAAACTTCCCTTACCTGATGTGTCCGTCCAGTGATAGGTTCACATAGGACTATGCTATGATGCCCATTAGTGCTAATCCTGGTGAACCTTGTGCACGCAGTCTTCCCCTTTGCAGGTTTGGAATTAGATTGCTCAGGTACCTGCACAAGATAACTGTAACTTGATCCTGACTGCAACTTCTTGAAGACTTCCTAGCAACAGTTTCTTACACCAACAAAGATGGAACACTTGCAATGGACCTCTTATAGCTAAATGCTAAACAAGAGAAACTACAATGCATATACCAAATAAACTCAGGCATGTAATATTACCCATGTTGATAGTATATTTGCTACCTTCGCTTCGTAAAACTCATCCATTCAGCTAATTGAGTAGCTTCTATGGATGTTGGAGAATAGATGAATAAAATGACAAATAATGAAGCATCAATAAATGACAATTATGAATACACAAACTGGGTTTATCTGAAGAACAACCAAATATATAAGGCTGCATGCTGACATGGACGAGTGTGGACCTTGGGTCTTGTCCTTGCATGGCCACAATGAGGGTTGAGTAATGGGCTGCTTGTGGAGGCATGTGGCCATCGCAGAGCAGGGAGGGCAAGTTGTGCAGGTGGGCATGGGGACACGAGCAGGCCCAGGGAAATAATTCACACAGGATGCTGAGTTGAGTAGGACAGCTGTGATGTGACACTTGAGGACATGGTTGCATGGATGGCTGAGCTGCACCTGCACATGACAGGCACGTAGGGGCAATGCTGGCAGCACAGCAGTGGCCTTGGGACTCTGGGTGAAAAGGAGGATCTTGAAGGCAGGAAGCAGAAATGCACAAAAGGAAGGACAAGAAAAAAGGACAGGAGGAGGGAAGTGATGGTGGGCTGATGGTCTAAACAGGAAAAGAAGAAAGAGGGAAGAGTAGGTGAAGAGAGAGAGAGAGAGAGGCAGTAGATAATCTAGAGATAGAAAAGAGGCAGCAGTATGATGGGTCCCTCAAGTCTCATCCTCTACCTCAAACCCTCTCCCTCTCACAGGGGACACATGTCACATAGAACATTATGCTTTTCAATTTAAACAACATAAAATCCTGGCGTGGAAAGTCTAAGAACACGATTTTCTTCCCAGTAATCCTAAAGGAAAATTGATTGCCCAAAATCAGGTGCAGATTTCATTCATATGGTATGTCTTACAGAAGATCAGGAATGTGCTTGTTATACTTGCATTCTTTATTGCTCACTTCAATGCATGGACCACCACATACATGGTCTCTAGGATATTAGTTCGACGAGGGACTATAGATACATGGTAACTGTGGGCAAAAAGATTTAATGGATTTGATCCTCCTGTATTGTCTAAGGAATATGAAGTAGTTGCTTAGTATGTCTATAGCCGATGAGTTGAGTGAATGATTATAGAGATAATGATTCACTAAATCAGAAGAAGTTCTGAGTAAGAAAGAGTTCTGACGGGTGCAACTCACGGCCAACTCCGTATTGGGCCTAGAGGGTCACACACAATAGGTGGATGACGTGACAACTATAGAGGATTGGATAAGAGTTATCCAATAGGCTCTTTTTCTTACCAAGGATGGAGTCAAAAGTGCTTATGCTAACTGTCCCGGCTCTCAGCCTAAAACAAGTTTGTACAGTACACCAGAACACATCATACCAGATCTCATTTGCATTACCAGTCCCATGCCCAATCTGTTAGCACCATCTTAACTGGATTATTCTAGTAGCTCCCAAAAAGAGCTCACACAACGTTAACACCATCT
Organism: Colocasia esculenta; assembly: GCA_014218235.1. Lineage (NCBI taxonomy): Eukaryota > Viridiplantae > Streptophyta > Magnoliopsida > Alismatales > Araceae > Colocasia > Colocasia esculenta. Next base: position 24,215,164 of record CM024763.1, on the reverse strand, counting down.
AACTGCTGTTCAAGAGGAAGAAAGGGCTGTTCAAGTGTAAAATACATGCTTAGCAATTTGAGATCAGTTTATCTTTGCGAAAAAGTTGGCTGGGATCTATTACTTTTCAGTTTTCTAGATCATATGCGGCATGACCTCATTGCATGCTTGGTATTTGATGAGGTCAGTCTAGTCCTCGTCCTGGTGGATCGACCTCAGGAGGCCCGAGCTCAGCACCCGGGCGCATGGATGCCTTGTACTTGGGGGAGAAGAAGCACGTGCTCACAGCAGAGGATGATCCAACCTGAAAAGGACAGTCAACATGGGAAGGGATTCCCAGTGTCGACCCTTCGACATTCAAGTCAGTCAGCTCAGTCTGAGGATAGAGACAAAGCTAGGAAGAAGAGAGAGAAAGTGAGGAGTTTGACTGGGCTGCAGTCGCCATGTACTGTCCTCCCCCTCTTACCTGCATCGATTGGCCTTCCTTTGAAGCTAGCTAGGGGAGGAAGGGGAGGAGGATAGCCGATATGGGACTAAAATCCCTTTGACTATTTCTCCCTTTTCTTCTCCTTCTAGGGGCCTTATTGGGTTGGGCCCATTGGGCTTTCTGGGCTTGGCCCAGTGGGCCTATCAATATTGATTTCCCATATTGCAAGAAATTGTTCTCGTTACTGGAATATATTACTTTTGAACAGGAATTTGGTTGGATAGAGTGTGCATTATGTACTAAGACTATCCCATCCACTAAGAAAGGCATATATCTACTAACCATTAGATAACTATTTGAAAAGTACTAAACCGGAAACCACTTCTTAGTATCCAGATCGAATTATAACAGTTGTTTAGAGGATATGTGACCGTTAAAAGAGAATATAAAAAGTACAAATTAACTTGTAATTCACACCATTCAAAATAAAATTTAAGTGTGGAGAAAACTTGAAAGTGAAAAAGAGATGAGAAAAAAGAAGGCACAGGTTTTGGAAGAGGAAGGGCCAGCTAGAGCAGAGGAGGCATGGGCCTCTCCTACCCATGTATATATGTAAACTGAAAAAGAATGATAATTACAAGTATGCCACGAGGGTCTTTATACCCTAAATACCCATGACACTATCCATCATGACCAATAAAAACAGCAGATAAAAAATACCCCTGTACAAGCCTGCTCAAAATGTGCAGAACACAGCTCATTTACTAAAGGATTTGGCAATGAACTTGGAGAGAGCCAGTGAAAATGAAATAGAAGACGTCCACATGAACAAAACAAACTTGATGCCAGTTGACAAGATGAGTGGAGGATGAATGAAGGAATCAAAAGTCAACATGGACCAGCCTATCCTGACAGATTTCAGCCAACCATGCTGACTCCCTGCCACCTATCTGACTCTGGGAGGGCCAGATCAGCCTGGGCCAGCCAGAATCACCCCAATATGCTACACAACTGATAGTTCAACTACACTAGGCAGACCACATATTTGTTCCTGTCATATGCAATGCCCAGTGCATATCCAATTTCGTAAGTGCGCACAACCAGGAAAAAAAAAAAACGGGGTGGGAGGGGGTTGGGGGGGAAGCAGCCTGTTTCAGATCTTGCAGGCACATAGAGTCAAACCATAAACTTGCAACTAGTAAGACTAACTGGATGTACCAGGAGAGAAAAACTGATGAGTAAACAGAAAATCACAAAAATAATTGAGAAAATTAAATGACAAGTTTGTTAAAAAAAGTAATTTTCTCCAGACAGAAAAAAGGAGAAAGTTGTTAAAAACAAAGATATACCTCCACCGAGCTCCTTCCTTCCCGGGCATTATAATTCACATTTGCATCAACAACTTGCTGGAGAAAGAAAAAGCTTCAATATTCAGATGATCCTTATATGTGATGATGCAAGATGGATGAAAAGTGGGTGCAAAAGATGAAATGCTTATGTGAAGGCAGCATTTCTCAGATTTCAAATGGTCTCTTACTCTCGCTTACATATTTATCCGGTAAACTGATAGATTCTTTATAGAATATCTTTATTCTTCAACCTTCTGAGAGCTAATTCAGAGTCTTCAGACCACAAAGCATACGACCCTGGCTTCTATCCAATTCCACTGGGAAACTTAGTGTCTTAGGGGGTCACTGCCAGCATCTTAGGATTTATGATGACATTTGCTTATTTCTTATATTTTAAAGCATGCATATATCATCTGAATTTGATTTATTAATGCATGCATCTGCTAGCTTTACTTGAGCACTTCAACAATTTCATTTTAGCATAGTGCTTCTATGTTTTCCTTGTTTTTGTCACTTTTGTGACTCGAGTAGTACTTCTAAGAGCCTCTACTGGGTGTTGCAACTCACTGCCACCTTCTCATATGTCTTGAAGATTGGTGGAAGGAGAAGATCGAAAAAGAAGAGTGGTGAACAGAGAGAGATGCGCAGGAAGTGCCTGCAGCCTTGAGAATCCAGCTGCAGGTCCCATCTTTTTTTCTTTTGTTATTAGGGATTTTCGTAGTAAACCGCTCCATGACAGAAATACACCTGTACTAGCATAAAAAATGACAATAAATCTATCCCTAAAAGAATCTCAAACATGAACAGAGGAAAAAGGACAGATCTGCCCCTATTTTGGATAACAGCTCCCCTGTCTTTGATCACTTTCTCCTACAGTTTTTTTCCCCTTTGAGTAACAGGCCGTAGAACTTATAGGGTTTATGCATCAAGTTGATCGAGGACCTACTTCCACTTTGGGTTCAGTGGAAAATCATCATTAAGGTGCTTTTCTTTTAATTTGGGATCTTTAGAGTTCATTGTTTTAGCTTTACACTGTTCGATATAAGTGAGATGTTCATCCATTCACTGTAGTGTGTACATTTGCAGCAGCAAATGCTTCATTGTGCTACTTCTTTGTGTTCTGTGCCTTGGATTTCATTATTCATCATTATATGTCCCAAGCTATGAGCATACAATTGTAGTGATGAGTTCAACATGACATGTGAATTGGAGTCAGGTAGTCACATGAATACTGATCCATTCTGAATATTGTCCCTTTTTTAGCATACTTATCTTCTCAGGAGTTTGGAGTGTCCAAATCAAACACAATTTAGCAGAGAATAATTCAAGTACAAGGGAACAGTCAATCTCATCACAATCTGATATGGGCTTCACACATTTCTCACATCCGGTAAGGTTCACCCAGGCTGAACATAGATGTGAAGGGGCAGAGCACAGATATGACAGCCTCAATATGTTTTGACAAGAACAGAGGAGGTTATCATAGCTTGTTCAACTCTTCAAGGCTTCAAGCATCTCAATGAAAGCCGCATGCCACCTTGCCAGATCCAGGCAACTTTAGAACATTGTATAGTGCTCTGAATTAACTATCTCATCAGCAAAGGACATAGTTGATGTAGAGTCAACTTTAGCAATAGCAGTGAATCCTTTTCTTATCAAATCAGTCAAGAACCATTTTAAACTTTGCCCATCAGCCTATGAGCTTGCTGGCAAACTTTTGAAATGTTTTTATCTGATGTTTCCTCCCTTCAGTATGAAGTTGAAACTGCTGGATGAAATTTGAAATCTTTCAACCGGTTGCAGACTTGCATCAATTATGCATTTTGTTAACTGTTTCTCAGCGACAGTAAAAACTATTTATTTAACTTAAATGGAAAAGGACCGTCAAGTGACCATTTTACTCCCACAGATTCACCATGTTCTTATGTGATCTTACATAGTTTTTATTGTTGTTGTTTTGGTTTAAATCAAATCAAATGGTTAAATGCACAGATTTAGAGTTCTTATCAAACATAAGATTACCATAATCTCCGGCCCCAATTGCAGTCTCTCCAAGAGCTCCTCTGTGTCTCTTTCTGATATGGCATTCCTTAGCTTGGCTGCAGTTCTCTCAAAAAGCTCCATTGTACCACTTTCTGATATGGCATTCCTTAGAAAGGCAGATACTCGGTTGAAAGTGGTTTTGGGCTCTCAAAGTGATTGCAGTATCTGGATATTGATTAGATGTGTGACATCTTGGGCTATTTGTGGCAAACAGAGAAGAAGAGTTTGACTCCATATGTGAAAGGTTTGCAATGGACAAAGGTCTATGCACAGGAGAATGGAGAATTCTTAGTCTTCCATCTGGGCTGCTTGAGTTAGGCTGATGCACATCCTTTTAGTGTATGCATGACTATTATACAAAAGGATTTAGGGTGCATACAGATATTGTGCCTGTACATTCCCCTCTTTCTTCAGTTAGGAACTTGTGGGACTATCCCCCTTCAAAGAAACCCTCATTCCCCAGGTAAGATAAGGCTTTCAAACTGAACTTAGCTTCTATAAGTGAGTCTTATGGACATGGATAAGATAGTGAAACATATACATCACTGTAATGTTTCAGTGTCCTGTCATGATATCTTAAATGTTTGAGTTACAGCTTGTTACATATCATCTCCCTTGATTGTTCATTTATTCTGTCCCAGACTCTCAATATATGTAAATTTATCCATTCTCTCTGCAATAAGGAGTAACAATAATTGCCTATTTTATGCAGCAAATGGAACATTGATGTTATCATATAGAGAAGTCATGCTGTCATTTGCTACTTTGTATTCATCAGATGAACAAAATACCTCTCCATCAGGAAATTCACCAACCACCTTGGCAATATACTGCTTACGTAACAACCCTGCCTCGATCTGTAGTAAAAGACATTTTAACTGTGTATCAGTGGGAAATATAAAAAATTGAATATTTTGCAAACAAAAATTCCAGATTTATTCCCCCATCTGCAGAATTTAATGAAAACGCAATCAGATTACAGAAAGTTGTGGTGGACACCCGAAGAAGGGCCATCTTTTAGCACCAGCCAAGAGATAGTGGTGAAAGTCAAACATGGAGAACTTTGGATGATATTGAATATTTGGGATTGGCTCTTTGAAACTGTTAAGGATAAAGCCAGCAAAGAATATCTATCAAGACAGAACAATGTGTTTGAGGCTTTGAAAAGAGGAAGATCTTACAAGTTACAAAGGTTTTAACTGCAACAGTTTCATTCAGTGAAGACTGGGAGAGAAATCCGTTTGGCATTTGGTGTTTGAGGTATTTGGAAAGCTGGTTCATAAAAACAGGATGGTTCATCATCATATTTTCCATGCTAAAAATGTAATTTGGAAGACTAAATCGAAGAAGTCTCATTGACACACAAGAATGCTTGACCTCAAAAGGGTAGATGAGATATATGGTGTCGATTTCTGCCAATCTCCTCGGTTCATAACTTCATGGGTTGTTCAGAACACAGATACACTACTGATTCTGCTGTCCATGCAGTAAACTTGGCTAGCCCTGCAGATCAGAGGGTCAACTATGCCCTGTTGACATTAAAAAAAAAATGTCAAAACCCCAGAAATCTCAAAAGTACCCCTATAAGGGGACGAATGGAGCTCCAAGCCTCCAACCCTTTTTATATAAAACAGTTTGGGGAGATCTCCCCCCCAACCTGTTTTATATAAAACTGGTTGGGGGAGATCCTCCCCCAACCGGTTTTTTATAAAACTGGTTGGGGGACCTCCAACCTTTTTTATAAAATAGTTGGGGAGATCTCCCCCCCAACCTGTTTTATATAAAACTGGTTGGGGGAGATCCTCCCCCAACCGGTTTTATATAAAACTGGTTGGGGGACCTCCAACCTTTTTATATAAAACAGTTGGGGAGATCTCCCCCCCAACCGGTTTTATATAAAACTGGTTGGGGGACCTCCAACCCGGGACCTCCAACCCTTTTTATATAAAACAGGTTGGGGAGATCTCCCCCCAACCGGTTTTATATAAAACAGGTTGGGGGAGATCCTCCCCCAACCGGTTTTATATAAAACCGGTTGGGCCTTCTCCCCCTCTCCTTCTACTGCGCAGGCAGCAAGGGGAGAGGAAGCCCTCCCCTATAAATAGGGAGGCACCCCTCCATCTCAAGGTGGTGCATGAAGCCCCACAAACCCCCCCTTTATGCTGGAAAACCAGTCCCCATAAGGAGGAAAAAAACCCCAGAAAATCCCCATATGCTGGCCAACCAGTCCCCCAAAAATCCCTGCTGTTTGCAATCCCAAATCCTTGTAAACCAGTCCCCCAAAGCTTTGTAAAAGCCCCCTGGTTCTGAGAAGTTCAGAAATAGAAAAATTTCTGTCTTTCCAATCTCCTCTCGTCGGTTCTTCCAATTCTTGGTTCGGCGTGAAGGTATTCGCTCATTTCTTGCTCGATATGGAGTGAGGAGTGCTCGATAGCGGGGAAAAGAGCGGGAGATCGCCATCGCATACGGAATCAACATCTCCTCGTCCCCTCCATGAAGGGTTTCTCCAAAGTTCTATAGTATATTTCATATCCCCACATCGAGCAAGTCTCTGTGGGGATTCTTCGGGATTTAAATATCGTCCATATCGAGCAAGTCTCTATGGACACATAGTATTTAAATACCCTTGTATGTTTGTATATTTCATATCCCCACATCGAGCAAGTCTCTGTGGGGATTTTCCGGGATTTAAATACTGTTCATATCGAGCAAGTCTCTATGAGCATATGGTATTTAAATACCCTTGTATGTTTGTGCTCTAAATGCCTCCATATCGAGCAAGTCTCTATGGGTATGTGCATTTAGATGCCATTTGTTCTTCGAGGAGACTCTGCCCAAGAAGATATCCATATGATCCTAATCTCGTGCTTATATGCATATGTTTTCTTGAGAAAACTCTGTATAAACAGAAGTTCTGCTCAAATACATATCCATATAATCATGACCTTATGATCATATGTATATGATTCTTAGGATGAACTCTACTCACGCAGGGGTTCTGCCCGAGAACATATCCATACAAGCACAATACTCTTGTATGTTCATATCTTGGTATATTCTGTACCCCACATCGAGCAAGTCTCTGTGGGGATTTTCTGGGATTTAAATACTGTTCATATCGAGCAAGTCTCTATGAGTATATGGTATTTAAATACCCTTGTATGTTTGTGCTCTAAATGCCTCCATATCGAGCAAGTCTCTATGGGCATGTGCATTTAGATGCCGTTGTATTTGTATGTATATGTTTCTTCGAGGAGACTCTGCTCAAGCAGGGATTCTGCTCAAGAGCATATCTGTATAATCATAATCTCATGCTTATATGCATATGTTTTCTTGAGGAAACTCTGTCTAAACAGAAATTCTCCTCAAATACATACTTATATAATCGTGAGTCTATGTTCATACGGATATGAATCCTGAGTTGAACTCTGCCCACGCAGGGGTTCTACCCGAGAACATATCCATGTAAGTACAATCATATGTATATATTTCCTTAAGGACATTCCATCTAAACGGAAATTCCGTCCTAAAATTTACTCGTATATTCATAAATATGTGCTCATATGCATATACTTCCTAAAAGAAAAGTCCGTCCAAATGGGAGTTCCATCCCGAAGGATATTCATATACTCACAGGAGTTATGCTCTTATGCGTATATTCGTCGGGAGAAAATATATACTCACAAGATAATTATGTCCACGCGGGCATATTCCCGTCTATTTTCAGTCATATGGCAAATCCTTCAGAGAAAACCCATATTTCTTTTCAAAAGGACAAATCCATTTTCAAAATCAAAACTCATTCTATCCAAAGAATAGAAGGAGAAAATATTGTATTAGGATTTCTTATAGATGCATATACTCTCGCCCATGCTATGAAATGGTATTCGAGTTGAAACTGGTGTTAATACGACACCTAAAACTTTTAACTCGATGTAAATGTAACATCGATTCCGATCGATGGAGACAGGGGTCCAGCACACGCCACCCTAATCGCCTGATGATTAAAAGGCACGGAATCAAAGAAGTTTAGATCAAAACACGGCGCACTCATCTGTTTCACGGATATACAAAAATTCTTTCTCTGCATCGTGCAGACCCTTACTTCTGCCTGGCAGGCAGGCTGGCACGCCCCGCAACACAAAGTCAAAACATGATAAATGAAACAAACCTCCCCATACATAATGGGGGGAGAAGGAAAGAAAAATTCCCGTGTCCACATGCCCTACTTAGCAAGGTGTTGAGTCACACAGCCAGACCATCATGTAGCCTGCATACATGAATCTGTGAGTTGATTTCTCAGATGGTGCTTTGACAAAGAACAGAAGGCTGGTGAAAGTTGAGTTTCATATTTTGGGAAGTCAGGTGAGAAAACGAAGGTGTATAGGAAAGATATCAAAGATTGTATTCTTGTTTTGCAAACTTCTGATTTATTCTTCATTTGTCTACCAACTAAAGTCGGTTGGGACAGTTTTGCATGACAAAGCAGAGAACCTTTCTACCAGATGTGTAAACATCTCTAACTACGGAGTTCATAAGGACCTTGAATCAATTCAGGTCAACCGGGACATACCAGTATGCAAAACTAGATCCAACTACAAGTTTTGTAATCCCATGTTGAAGACATATTGTGTTGCCAAACTTTTATGGATACTCCAAATATTAGCATTTCTAAATAAAACACATTCACAAAGAATTCGCAAAATGACACCACATTACCTGTTGCCTAAAGTGGTCTGCTTTATCAGCATTCCTGGCAAAAATAAGAAGGCCAGAGACCAAACGATCTAGACGATGTACAGCTGTCAAAACAAACTTATTAAGGAAATTATATGAAATGAAATACAAAAAACAAAGAATATCCAAGAATGAACATGTTAGTAAAAAGAATAGGAGAAAATATACACCATCACATATAAAGAAGTAAAACATTTGTTTCCAAAGTTTAATCCATTGAATCTAAATAACATACGAAATAGAGGTGCCAAGCCATGCTCAGCCTGCAGAATCCCAACAACTGTATTTTTACGATATTGGCCACATGGATGGACCTGCACAAGGAATGATATCTATGATAAGTAACTTCATCTATCTATATGGAACAAGATAGCCCTATTCATAAGAATGTCAATGGTGTGAGATCATTGGGTTACTATACAACTGCCTCACATCAACAATGCCAACAGTGGTTCCCAGTACATAAGCAGACTAACTAAGATACAAAAGATCTACACTTAAGTGTCGCGAGGTCAGTTGGCAGTTATCCAAAATCATAACTCTGGTCTCCCTAAAAAAATTCTCCATTTTAGTCTGCATTCTGCAATGCCAGGTTTTTCAACAAACCTACAATTTCAAGGGAAGGGAAAATTCTCATTCCAGTGATTTCTGAAAGCTCACAATCCGCTTATTATTATTTTTGTGTTGAAGGTGGGTAGTTCCACAAATATATTAAAAGAAAGGGAGAATGTACATGTATATTTGGGTGAAAACACAAAAAATTGCAACCCCTCAGAACACTTCTACAACCAAGCATACAACAAGAGAGTGTGAATCAATTAAGCCCCCAAACAACCAAAAAGAGGAGATACAGTGGAATTCACATTAGAAAAAGTGATCGCCCATTCCTTAACTCTAACCCATACAGAGTCAACAAGAGCTTCCTCAGCACATGACACCCTCCTGAAGATACGATGGTTTTGCTCACCCCATAACACCCATAAAGTGGCATGAAGGACAAGCCACCACACTGTCCTATCCCGCTTGAGGGGCCAAGGTCTGTCCCACTCTTAAAGCAAATGGCAAACATCACTTCGCAAGTTAATAATGCATTTGGTCCTCCGAGCAACGTCCATCCACACCCCTGAGAGTAGAAGCAGCCGACAAGAAGGTGGTCGAGGGACAACTCCTCGGCACCACGAAGACAAGAAGTAGGAATCATATCTGGCAAGAAATGTGACAACCTATCCCGAGTGGGGAGACTCCCATGGGAGATTCAAAAGCTCGACTTTAAAAGGGCTGTTCGGTTTCCACACGTGTTCATGAAAACCATATCGCACATCTCCATCAGAAATAACTACATAAGCTGACTTGACCGTGAAGATGTCTTTCTTCTCCCATCTCCAAATCCATTCATCCTCACCTCCCTGTGGAAGGAGAAAGGAAAGAAGGCCCTAAAGCTGCTCACCTAGCTGAAGTCACACCTAAAGGTCGGTGCCCAGGAGCCACCTGAAATGTGCTGATCGAAAGTCTGGGTCACAGTGCCAAGAGGTGCCATAGCAATCACAAAGACACTAGGAAATAAGAACTCAAAAGTGGAATCCCCACACCATCTATCCTTCTAAAAGAGGCACTTATGGCCATCTCCCAGTTGGTCCTGGACGCCGGCAGCAAGAAAGTCCATGCAAGCGAAGAATATATCCCACCAGAGAGGGGAAGTCTTATGGCGGGGAGAGGGGGCCAGGTCCCAAACCCTACTCGAAGGGAAGTAGCGCTGCCTAATCACCTAGGACCACAACCCCTCCTCTCCACACCCCAATCTCCACAGCCATTTGCGCAAGAGAGCCAAATTGTAGTTTCTAATCTGCTATAGCCTCAAACCTCCTTATTCCTTGCTAGTGGTAATCCTACCCCAAAAAATATCATGCCAACGTCTGCACCGCTCTCCACTAACATGTCAAAAGAATCTGCACTGAATTGAGTCGAGCTTCCTAGCCACAGTGCTAAGAATGCGGAACATAGAGAGATAATGAGTAGGGAGGTTATCCAAAATTGCACTGCACAAAGTCAGTCGACCCCTATAAGATAATAATTTAGCCTTCCAACCAGCAAGCCTAGCCTCCTACTGCTGAATAATTGGACGTCAGTCTGCACAACAGAGGGAACACGGGGAAAGAGGAAAGGCCAAGTAACAGAAGGGGAACTCCCCAATAGAACAGCCCAGCAAAGTGGCCACCCTCAAAAGAGGTCTTCCCTCCATATACACCTCGACCAGAAGACTTATACTGAAGTTAACCTTCAGGCTGGTGACCTCGTCCAAAAGTTCCAACAAGAGCCTAGTTGTATAATGATGGTGTCCACCCTCCTCAAGGGACAAAACAGTACCATCTGCATACTGCAAGTGTGTAAGAGACGGGCCCTCTCTGACTACCTGGAAACCTCTAATACGACAGCAGCCTCAGCCTTCTGCATCTGCCACACCCTGCTCACAGCACTAGCTACAAGCACAAACAGCAACCCCTTTATTATTACCATCAGAATTTTCAGATAATATTTTAGACATGGTTTGGAATGATTCCTCCATCCAGTTACAGTTGTTTCTCTTGTCTAAACAGAATTCAGTACTTGACATATGAATCCCTTTGGATTAACTAACTTTTATATCATAAAAAGGAACAGGTAAAATTTATTTTCAGCAAGGCCTTCCTTTATAAGGTTTCTTGTTCCATGCTCTTAATCACTCTCTGCATGATCAATTTCATTAATTAAATCATGTAAAGAACAAGATCTTGCCAAGAAATTAATGCAGCATAACGAAATGGTAAGCACATCAATAAACAAATAAGAATGACCAAAAAAAGCAGAGTACAAAGTGCATCATCAGAATCACAAATAAGTGTAGTTGACATACTGGAACAGATGCTGGCTTACAAACAGTTAAAATATCTGGTTCTTCATGCAGAATGGAGACATCCCAGGCCAATACTGGTGGTTCATGCCTGCAAAACTAAGCCAAGGAATTTCATTTCTAAGTAAAATAAATACAGCATGCATCAAAAACAAGTGCATAGCTTTGTCAAAAGATTGTAATATCGTAAACTTGGTGAGGTCAAAAAAGATCATTCACTTGCAAGAATTCAAAAGAAAAAGAAAAACTATGATATTCTTGACATTCATAGGATGGCATTCATGCACTCATTGTTGTGAAATTAAGGAATATCCGCAAAGGATTAAATCTTCGCATATGACATGAATTTTCTAGACATGCATCAAAAGAACTCCAAGGGATAAAATGACCTGTGCAAAAAGTGGCTTATCTTCTGAGATGACTGGATGATATACGACACAGGAACTATTTGCCCATCCACTTGGATCCTTCCAGATTTAACTGCACCAACCTACTGAAATGGTTAAACTCAGGAAATACCGCAAGAGATAGTAAGGAGAAAAGAAGGCATCATAAGTAACAACAATCATAAACTAGTATAGTTTCAGCACTTTGACAATCAAATAATGCTACAGAAATCATATGAAATGTATTATTGATGTTATAAATTTAGCTGTTCAGGAGTTTCTACAAGACATAGAAATGATGTCAGACACCAGTTGCTCAACACAATAGCTAGTCCACAGTTTTCAAGAGGCAATATGCCCATTGACCAACATAAAAAATCACAGTACAATTACTTTACTTTTTATGAACATGGTTAATGCAATGCCTTCTTAATAGGTGCTGCTTCCCATTTCCCATCTTGAGTAACAATACAAATATCTAAAGGAGTAGATATAATGGCAACAGACAATAAAATTCTCCAAAATGTAGGAATTCAAAGAATGTTCACAATTGCTGAGGGAGCAGCAATGAAGAATGAAGTTGCAGTGAATATAATAGTTATTGCCAAGAGACCAGTACCTAATTCAAAGTTGATATTCAGTGCTAGATATCTGGTCACAGAAGCGACATAGAGGCTTGGACTGTTACAACTAAACAAAATGGCAGTCTAGGGTTCATTTATCCTACTTTCAAGGATTCCCCACAAATGTATTAAGTCAGAACTAACGATAACTAAGATTCAGAGCAGTAATCTAGTCACAGAAGCAACAAATAGGCTTTAACTTTCACAACTAAATAAAATTGTCACCAGGGTGAATCTTAATTTATCCAATTTTCAGGATTCCCAGCACATATATTAAGACACAACTAAGGCGTAACAAATGGAAGACTGGTGATTCAAAAGTATAACATAAAGTGAAACACTTGGGTAAGGGCTCCTCTAGAACAAATGAAGAAAGCAAACATTGAACAGTGAATAGAAAAACAATATGTAGATTTTTGAATGCCATTTCTTTGAAGGTTACTTCTTCTGAACACCCAAGTTCCATGAAAACACCCTTGATTTCAGTTTAGAAATAGTAATAGATGCATGACAACAATCCCATATTTACATGTCTCGGATGTGGGAGAATGTGATAAAGCACTTTCCAAGCAACTGCAGGACTGTGATATTGGACTGCAATTTCATGGACTTCACCCGAGAATGGTTTGCAATTAGTGATTTGGGCTCCTATAGATCCTTGCAGAGTGAGTTACTCTTGGTATTCGGAAAAAGGGCCATGCCACAGGCTTTGTCTTAACAATTACATCTTAAAGAACATACATAATCTACTTGAAATCTCTAGATCCAGCAACAACTGGGGTTTCTATTCTCATGTCACGTCTTTAGGGATATCACCTCTATGGCAATCCATCGCCCCACAGCTTAAAGACCGAGCTTTTCACCCACCAGTCATAACTTTGTGTGCGCGCATGCGTGCTTGTGAGTGAGTGAGTGGTCGTGCGTGCGTGTGTGTGTGTGTGTGTGTGTGTGTGTGTGTGTGTGTGTGTGAGAGAGAGAGAGAGAGAGAGAGCTCGCCGTACGAAATACTCATAAGGGCGTCCCTTGAACTCTTCTGCGAACATGTCCACGATTGTCTTCCCTGCCCATCGATTCTTTACCTGCAAAATTGTTACGTGCACAAACATACACTTCAACGATCCAAGAGCACGCCCACACTGATTCTAGTATAGGAAGAACCCAGAGCCTAAAAAGCAGGAAAAACGGAAGGAACCCTACGTGGGAGATAAACTCGAAGTAGTACGGCCTGACGTAGCGCCTCCCTGCACCGATGCCCGTCCCCGACCCAAAATCACATGATTAGAAATTTAGAAAGGAAGGTTTGGCCAAGAGAGCTGTCTTTGCTGGGTTTGCGATTACCATTGCGAAAGATGTAGTCTTTGGCTTCCGGTGGGTTCGCAGGCGTCTGCCACACGATGTCCATTTCCCTCTTCCTCTTCGGTCCTCCACCGGGTTCCGCTTTATCAATGGCGGCCGGGTCCATAGCGTTGTTTGCCCGCTCGATCGCTTCGCCGCAACAAGCCCAAAACGCCGCCCTCCGAAGAACAGCTCTAATGCCTCACTTGGTGTAACTTCCGATTACCGAGTAGCATTTACCCAAGGGCAATTTCTTCAAACAGAGGATCTCAGTCGTTTAAAAAAACAGTTGTTTAGAGATTAACTAGTTGAGTACCCGTGCCATGCACGGGATTTTTTTCTAAATATATATTTAATTATAATAAATTTATAAATTATAAATTAGATTTGATATAATTGTGTTGTCAATAATAATATAACAATAGACGAGTATTATATAGAAGAAAAAAAACTTAATTCTCAAGCAGAACACTATGCAGATCAAATATGAGAGATACATATTATAATGGAGGTGAGTGTTTATTTTTTTAAGTTAAATAGATTAGCATGAAAAAGTCATAAATGCCAGTGCAACTCAAACGAATAAACAACAATACAACCATAATAAAACTAATGTGTTCCAATGAAGAATTATTAATCTAATTCTGAGATCCAACGATAAAGAGAAGCACAGTGTGGCACTACGTGAAGATGGAAGGGGAAATAAAAATAAAAAACTTGGTTTCTTGCATGGTTTCCGTTTTGGAACTTGTTTTAATGACGTCTAGAGGGACACCATGAAGGAAGAAATAATAATAATAATATGCATAAGTGAAGAATCTGAGTCTATTATAATTGTATAAAAGTCTATTGTCTATTTACAGTCTATAGGTGCAGTGTATTAGAGAATATTTAATTATTTATTAAGGATATTTTCATTATACAAAATTCAATAAAAATAGAGATTTAAATAACACTTTTTATATTATTGTGTTATTAGTCATCAATAACCAAGGGTTTCAAATCTTAATAATATACTTAGTTTCCATAATTTCACAACTTAATTCAAAACCTCTGTGTTCAAAAAAGTCATTGACATAACGTAAATATAATGCATCAGATCTAATCACAAAGTTTTCATAATTTGTTGGCAAACCTTTAATTTATTGAGAGAAAATAAATTCAAAAAAACAGTAGCTATACCAAAATTACGAAAATTCAATGGCTACAATACATTAGCGAAAAGTATTTTTTTAAATATTTTTCTTCTCTATTTAATTGTAGCTAACGTGTAGTTTCCAAACTTTGTTATGACATATAATTTTATACGTTTTCTTCTTTACTTCACTTGAACTATTTTAATAATGAATATATTTGGAGTACCATTAAATCATATTTATATCACATTTTTCTATGATGGCTAACGATGTAATGGTGTGTTTGGTGAGTAGTAGGTCACCGTTTGGATCTAGGATCAGACACATAATAATATACATATTTTTTAATTATTTATTTTTTATGTTAAAAAACTATAAATTAAAAAATATAATGTTACATAATTAGATTAATTTTAAAATAAAAACTTAAAACTAAGTAGAAAATAAATTGAACCGTCTTTTACTGTAGCAACACTGTAGCCACTGTAGCTCTGCTACAGTAATCGCAAAGTTTTGAAACAAAAGTTGTCAAACTCATGCTCCAACGGCTGCTGCTCTCGCTGCTCAAGAACATTAACACAGTCTGTCACCGTCGCCAGTTGATGAAGATATGTGTCATGTAAAGATTTTGAAAAAAGTTCTCTGGAGGGAAGAGTGTGGGTAGAGAGAGCATTGCATGTTTGAAGCCCTTCACACCGTCCTGTGAGAGCTTGACGTCGAGGTTAGGGTCGTCGGCGAGCTGCAGCAGCACGTCTACCATGTCCGTGGGGACTAACTTCTCCCCCATCTGGGAAGCCCGGCAAGTCCATGAACACCTCCACTGTGCCGGCCCTGGGCGTGCGCAGCCAGTACCAGAGAACCCTGCAGGGGATGGTCTCCACCACGACCGTCCCTGCTCAGCGCCACTCCGTTGGGGAACGACAGCTCGTCGAGCAGCACTCGCAGCTCCCCCGTCGCCGGATCATACCTCATCAGTCTTCCCATTTTGTCTCCGGCTATTGTTGCCAAGATGAATTCCCTCCAAGCAAATTATTAACCATCAGTAATTTTGTGATATATGATATCATCTGAAGCTTCGAGTATAATGATCTAAAGAAATAGATGAGTTCTGTGTTTGTGTTACATGTAAACATACCTGCGCTGGAAGCGGGTGCTGCTGTCGGTGAAGTAAACGGTGCTCGTCTCCTGGTCGATGTAGATACCGTTGGTAAACCGGAAGGTTACGCCGTGGGCCGCCATTAATATCCGACAGTACCTGATTTAGAACATGTCTAATAAGAGTTACTGCATCTCACTGTCCTGCTGCGTAGTAGAAAAAAAATCTAAGATCTTTTCCTTGATACAACAGCTTAAAGCTTTTGTCTTCACCTGTTTTTAAGTTCCCACCTCCTCCCA
The DNA here is from genome assembly GCA_014218235.1 of Colocasia esculenta. Lineage (NCBI taxonomy): Eukaryota > Viridiplantae > Streptophyta > Magnoliopsida > Alismatales > Araceae > Colocasia > Colocasia esculenta. The sequence continues at coordinate 24,198,867 of CM024763.1, read as the reverse complement.
CTTGGGTCGTCGTGCTATGTGGTTATGAACGCCACGATAGGAGCAGCTCTGGCGCCTGCAGGAGGAGGGGAAGGGGAGAGAGGTGACAACTCAAACCCTGCTGTGTGGTTCCTACCTTTGTTCCTATGATGAGGGGGCAGAATATGCCTCGCGGGCAGATGAGGGGGCAGAATGAGAAGCACATGTACGCTCTGAAGAAGCAGCTCCAGAGCTTCACGAACCAGCAGGAGAAGCTCAAGTGCCGTGCCCAGGTGCAAGATGCTGTGAAGAAGGCAGCCGGCAGGAGGGGAAGGGGAGAGAGGTGGGGCTGCGTCGGCGGAGGGGGGAGGACCGGCTTCGGTGCTACTGTGGAAGCACTTTTTCATGGAAATAACCTACCGTGACAACTCAAATCCTGTTGTGTGGTTTCTTAGAGGAGGGAATGGAGTGCAGAGGTCGTCATTTGGTGTATCAGAGATATGGAGGCTTCGCTGAATCGTGATTTTATTTCTATTTTTTCGGGGGATATTTAGACGGGAACAGAAGTGTATGCGTCTAAATAGAAAGTTTTTTTAAAAATTCTGCGATACAACACAATTTCTTTCTATTTAACAAATTAGAAAGTTTTTAAAAACATTCTACGATGCATTTTTACGGTAAGATTTCTTTCTATTTAACAAATTAGAATCACTTGTATTTCTATTTTTACAGGAGATGTTTAAACAGATTAAAATCAACTATATATTTATTTTTATATCGAAAAGATTTAGGCGGGAATAAGAGTGTCCTGATGTTGACATGTGGCAGCACCGAGACTAAGAATTATAATATTAGTATAGATTTGAAGAAAGTTTTAGAACTATCTAAAATCGGATATAATTATCTCTTACGGTAGACATTATGATAAATTAATTAGAAATTTTTATCATATATTTAACTTATTTTTTAATCTTTGACTGAGTTATAATTTATTAAAATAAGTGTTATCTCTTATTACATTATATATTAAATTCTGTTATAATAAAATTTTCTCCTATTATAGTAAAAGACTGTTAATTAATTTATCCTAAAAATTAATTGAAGCCAAAAATTAATGACTAATTCTAACTAAACCTTTTTGTCAAGCACATGCCCTAATGGCAGATGTTGGGGGAGGAGTAGGGATAGAAGGGAAAGTGTAGTTGGAGGGGAAATTCTAAAAGAGATTTAAGATTTTGGCGGCCTAGATTTGAGGGCTTTTTTTTTACATCTATTGTAGAAAAGACAGTTTTTTGTCTATAAGGAGGGGTTAAGTAGTTTAAGACTCTCCTCCAACTTACACCTTATAATTTAATTAGGTTTGAATCTCTGTCCTCATATTGTCTCAAAAAAATAAGGAAAATTAATATTTTAGTTTAAGGCGTTGTTTGAAACACTTATGAAGTGTAAATTTCAATTATTTAATAATTAAAAATCTATTTTTCTCTATCTAAATAAAATATATTGTGTGAAAGTATATTTTAAAAGAGGACGGAGATAGAGAGAAAAACTATAATGATGATGTGTTGGTTTTTGGACTTTATAAAAGTTGATGTAAAAGAGTTTTTTAAGAGATTTGAGATTTCAAAAAAAATAAAATTCTTGAAAGTGTTACAAACGATGCTTAAAATTGTTATTTAAAATTTGTATATGTTAGTCAATTTATCCTTATGAAATCTAAAATCGTAAAAATGTGAACTTGTAATACTATAACCCATGCTATTGTTGTAGAGAGTAGAGACCTGATTGTTCACGACATATTAACATTTTTTTTTTTAGTAACGAGAAAATCCTGTCCCGTGTGATTTTGTGGGGCATATTGACAACCTTTGGAGAACTTAGACGGACCAGCTTCTCCAAGAACCTAACCACGTGATAGTACTAACTATCCCAATGAATCGAAGAGCAAACAAGATTTGTAATAAGAGCTCATGTCCTTGCTATAAACTTTGGAGAAAACATGAAATCTTGGAGAAATTTAAAGGTTATTATTCACAAGGACATAAAAAAGAGGGCTGTCAACTGAGCTACGGAGAAAACATGTAAATTATATATTCATGTTTGCAAACTGGAAGGATAAAATCGGGAACAAATCTTGGGTACAGTACTTATGTGAGAATTGTCCTCCTATCAATTATATTGAGAATAGATTTGTCTTTATATATTATTGTCCTTATGCCGTCAATATCTAAGT